>JASANF010011244.1:0-49864 GCA_030248245.1 Trissonchulus sp. WLG1_4
AAAATCTTACCCTACTTTAGGTACTGTCACGACACCAGCCAAGGTTTTTTGTGCGATGCAAGCTAAGCTTTTGTTTATGAAGCTAATAAAAAAGAAGGTTCTGTGGTGACTTAGTAAGCTTATTCCGTTAGATGGTTCAGCTTTTTCGCATTATCGCGGTTACTACTAATATAAGATAAACAGGGATTTGTGGACCCACTGAATTTGCAGATTGCAGATTTGTAAATTTGTTGACTTGTCGAGCATCGGCAACTACAAACTTTCCGCTGGTTTCCTCAAATTCTCTTCTAAGTAGCCTGTCACGGATTTTTCCTTGGAAACACAACACGCATTACACAAAGTAAAAACTCCTTCTTTGTAATAACAAATGTTTCATTATCTATTCTGCTTATTTCTTTTGTGTATCGATTATCCCACGCAGTTTTGAATTCTAAAATAATTAGTTTTTAGCGTGCCCTAACTTAGTGTTTTTCAAATGTTTGTTTTGAAGTTCCGACGATTATGAAACTAAGACGAGGAGTTGCTTTAGACTTGTAGAGAAATTTCAGCAGTCTAGTCACTTTTCTTTATGCAAAGCAGAACAACAAAATGCCTCGCAATTGAATTTAGCGATTAAAAGGAACTTAATTTTTGTTTTTTAATATAATTTAATTTAATTTAATTACATATGTACGCTGCATCTAAAGATACAACGAACGATTGCGCTTCTTAATTTTTTATATTGTTATGATTGTATCTGCTTATATTTTTATAGGTTTGCTAGTCATTTTGTGAAAACGTCCAAGTATGTAATTACCTAGTTTTGCAACGGTTACTTGATTATTCTTACAATTTTTTAGTTTTTTTCTAAGCAGCACTATTTTTTTACATGACAACTTCATTGTAACTTAAGGTGGTAGTGTCGCCAAAGCAGTTTTACTCATGGTTTGCAAAAAGAGAGCTTGTTCACGGAGCAACTAGTACAATGCTATATTGTACTAAATAATTACTTCCTGATCCAAGACTACCGACATAGGCAAATATATTGGACCAATCGTCATCTGTAAGCCAGACATCACACAAAAAGGACATAAAAGATCAACAAAACGAGCGTGATCTCAGATTGCTCAGCTTGTGAAGTACACATAACGTGTCGACGCACTTCAATGAATAGGAAAAATTATAGGTACGTTTTTCTTGAGATTGCCAAATAAGCTTCTAGATTTTTCAAAATTTTCTCATTATTGCTGTGAGTGCTTCACAGTTCACGACAATTTCACAGTTCACAAGAGTATAACTCAACAGATACTGAAGCAAATTGCACTAAATTTTGTGTGAATAATCTACAGCTTATGTGCTGTAAGTCTGTATAAACAAACTAAGCAAATAATTTGATAATTGTAACAAAATTATGGACTGTGTATAGGATTTCAAAACGTCATTTTTCCGACTTTGCGACTTCACTGCAAACGTGTATGCTGAACCAACTTTGCTGAAACTTGAAATAAAAAATTCTTTGCCTTAGCATATACATACTTTGAAAATATAAAAAGAGCAGTTTTAAACATTTTACTGAACAAGCTTTACAGTCGCGCAAAGTCGAGTGCTTTCGCGACATACCCCCTTGAGCTAACCGGGTTAAAATCTGCGATTAACTGCTACAGAAATGGTTTATTCCCTTTCTATCGTTGTATCTATCTATAATCCCTTTGTATGTGTATATACCTACTCTACAATAAGTCTATATTTTCTAAACGGTTACACTTTTCTTCGAAAAACTTCACGCTGAGTGGACAAGTACACTCAGTTTTTCATTTTTCTGCAAGGAAACCGCTTCTTTTTGGAAAGTAAAAACCTGCTTTCTTTTAATTTCAACAAACTATAGTTTTTCTCGTCTGAAACCGTCGACCAATTTGGCGTTTTTCATCCCTTGGTTAAATTAATGCTAACCGAATCGGAAATTATTTATTTGCCTGGATAATTTGCTTTTTTTTTGCTTTTTTCTTTTGTATGAAACTATAGGTCTAAAACGTTTACTGTTTTTCTAAAAAGCCCAATTTCTTAAATCCGGCATTCACGTTTGCATTTCTGTGATAGAACGTGCATGCTGGTTTATAAAAATATAAAAATAAAAAACGAAAGACCAACTTTCTCTACGGAAATTTAATATTTATTCTGCATTTAGTCATACTTCAATTTTTTCATTGCGTTCGAGCCTGTTTTCTCCTTCTAATGAGCTATACCTTTAATTTAATATGAGCCCTAAAAGCACCAGAAGGCAGCACAAGTTATCACATAATGTGCTACGAACGTCAACCAATTTTGTGCCTATAAACAAAATGTTGATCTAATAATTCTTTATGGCGCATCGAAGAACAATTATGCTAATAAGTTGGCAAATATGCTTTTCGATGCTAGATTACAGACAAAAGCTTTAGCTTGAAGGTGTTAGGAAGAACGCTGCAGGCTGTTGTTTTTCGAAAGATCTCGCAGTTTTGTACGTGGGCTGTTTTCTGTGAATGAAATTAGCATTTGCACATATTTCTTAGAATGGGAAATAAGCAGAAGAAAGGCTTACTCAACAAGATTTATCGAGACTATGCAGATCTATTTTAAAATATGTAGATACAGGCCAGAATATTCATTATTTTTTTCGGTTTGACAGGTGCCAATTAAGAAACCTTTTGAATCATCATTAGGAAGCAGAGTTGCTTGGTGGGACAACTGGACTCAAAGCCTAACTCCCATATGAAGTTTTACAAGTGTTTATTTGAGCTATATTAAAAAAAGTTCTATGTATATGTTGATTGACGTAAATTAGTTACCAGATAGCCACGAAAGACTCATTACTCATTGACAGCCATTTAGTTTTTCATATTTCTTCTTTTTTAATGAAAACTTCCATTCAAAAGTCATATTCATGCCAAAACAAAGTTTTGCTACAGTCGTCAATCTCCTCAGTGGTCAGCATGTACATGATAACTAGCATATGTATATAGACACAACGTGGACTCGGTCGCAAAATGGCTGGACTCAGCAGGCAATGTTAAGTCAACAATCCTCAGCACCTACCCTAATGGGGTTTTTTTACTCAGGGCCCATTTCTTTACCGAGATAAACCTACTGTACTTATTTTAGTACGGTTTTTGTTTAGGCTTATCGGACAATGCGGACTAAACGGGGTAAAATAAGCCAGCGGCATTCAATAAAACCCATTACTAAAGTACCACTGGACTGCACGGATTTTACATGAACGCTTAACATTAGCATGCATAGTTAAGTCAGTTTAGTCTGCCTCAAATGCAGCGCGCTAAAAGTTAAAACAGTTTATTTCGGAGGTTTTGGAATGGCATTTTTAACATAAAGTTTTAACCGTTTAGTCTGATTAAAATTAACCCAATAATTTAATAAAGGAAGGGGACCTCAGCGGCACGTGTACCTACGCCACATTTGACGAAAAAAACCAGATCACAAAGATCAAATTAGACAAACTCTTCTGGAGCGTAGTAACAGAAAACCTTCCGATTTATTGTTTGCAATCTTATGCTGCAGAAGTACTTCTCTAAAAAGCTATCTTGTTACTAAAACCTACAGAATCAGATTTGACCAAAAAGTTTTTGTAAATTTATCGACAAAATCTTTTATATGTGGCTCTTTCAATAACTCCTTAAAATGAAATCATTTGCTGTGCCTACTGAAAGCCCTGTTTTGGAATCTAGGTTTATCTAGAACTCTAGAGCAGCATTTAGTCAGAATTATGTCACCCTCCTAATAACACCGTTTCCAGTCAAAGTGGTGCTTAGGGCGCTTCTTGCTGCTTTTATCACCATGGAGTAATCTTCTGGCAACGGCACTGGCTAGGCGTCGTCTTTCTGTCTGCTTCAGTCTCAAACTAAAAACACAGAAAAGTTTTTCAACTTAACGGTTGCGAATGTTTTGTTACAAGTAAAACAACAATTTTGCACATCAGTGGTTTTTAACCAATCAGTTCAAACGTCACTACTAGAGTTTTTCAGCGCTTTATAAAGTAGGCATGTATAATTGCAATGCCTACACAGCCTAATGACTTTAGATCCACTTTTTTCACTAATTATCTTGAATGTTCTACTAAGATTACGAGGTTCCAAGTAAAACTTCTGAATCTAGAGCAATTTCGGCACTTATTCTAATTGAATCATGTATATACATCATGATGGTGGTTCTTTCCCGAAGGCTCACGAATACTATTATTAGAATTACGTTGGCTAATCTATGTTAATTCAGGTCACCTTCAGATAAATAGGTTTACCCACGGTTTTAAGTTTTCAAATTTTTCTTATCAATAGCACAATTTTCTCCTAATGATTAATGATCAGCAATTTTTGTATGTAGCTGCGTATATTCTTTATGTACTGTGTACCTATACTGTGTACATCTGAGAAATGCTAAATTGTCAGAGTAAAATTAGTTGCCTTTGATTGTTTTTGACGGGCAAGGCTGTGCAATGCTGCCAACAAAAAAGCGCTAATGTTTGATGTACATTTCGTATTCATAGAAAACCATAGCATAGATGTCAGTTTTTTGGAATCCTAGTTGCAGTAGTTTTCAACTCAGCAAAAATTAATTTCGATTCCCACAAATTTATTCACCAGGCCGAGAGACCCAGAGTTTTTGATCATTTTGTGTTTATAATTTGTCTCTAGTTGCACAAGTCAACAGATGGGTTTCTGAAAGCAACTAAATTGAGTTTAGTTGAGCCTAAAACCAACATTTTTTGTTTATTTTGGTGGAAAAATTAATTTATAAAATGGGCTTAATGTAATATTTAGTTTTTTGCTGAAACCACATTCAGTGTTATTTCAGTTTGGCCCGTTTCAAGAATGCAACATGCTCTGCCGCCCAGAACAAGGATTTTGTTATTTTTCATTTTTTCTGAAACGGAATTTTGTCAGTTACATTTTTCAAAATGTCAAAAAATGTCAAACATATCAGTAAGTCATCAATTCCAGTAACATTTGCTGTTGGTTTTTGTCAAATTCTGGTGAAACAAATGTAACAAATTTTTTAATGCACATTACAAACATTACTTACAAGATAAGGTTAAACGGCACGTGCGATTCCATCTAGCTAAACAAAAACTTCCATTTCAAGCCAATTTGAAATTTAAAACTTAAAAATTTTGGCAAAAACTTAACGAATTTCATTCAAAAGGCCGCTTAGTAAATGACTTATTTACTATTAACAGCTGCAATTCAAGTATTTACTTGTTATCTTTAAACTTCCGTCCTGATTCTAATATTACAGATTTCACGCAAGCAATTTATAAAACACTTTTACTAATTGTAAAAAGTAGGTCCAAATAATATTCAGACTGCTCGTAAAAAATAGAAAGGCTTCTTTTGACATTTGAATTAGTCGCTACTCGCTATGACCTAGGGCCTTATCCAAAACTAGATTTAACGGATTAGATTTAAATCAATTTTGCGAATAACACAGCAGAAAATTAAAATATCCGGCTGAAATTTTGCCTTACACGTCTCACATAGAATATCTAGAAGTGTGCCAAGTTGCAGCCAATCACGTGCACTTGACGTTGCGTTATTGACGAAATAAAGCTAAATCTAATCCGGTAAATCCAATTTTGGATAAGACCCCTAGAGAACATTGTAGTCTTTCACTTTACGGAAGAGTTCTGATCTGATCTTCATTTTCTCAACTTCTATACAATCAGTCACTATTATGTACTCTTGCTGTGACACATGTAGCTATCATTCAGTAGCTCTATTCATCAGTAGTTCTTTAAGCAAGCGCCGTTCTTGCTTGAGATTCATATAACAAAATAATTGAAGAATAGGTAAATTCAATCAGTATAAACTTTAAATTGTGCGTATATTCAGCAAACAGTAAGTCATAGAAGCTCGAGGCTTGTCAAATGATTGACCGTTTGAGTGCAAAAGGATGGACAAATAGAACAAGTTAAGCATGGAAGGAAAAATTATCATTATTAAAATTGAAAAGTTGAAAATTTTAGCGGAGTTAGCTAACGTGTAGTAATATAGTTAATGTTAATTCAAAACACATGACTTACAATTGTAACTAAGTAAAGTCAATTCAAAACATTCTCTACATATATTTGCGACAGAAACTTTAATCCCCAAACTGTGCACTATATTTGTAAATGAGTCGGCTTCGGCGTTTGTGCTTTTTTTATTAATCTTTTTTAGAAATATGACAATCAGTGTTATTGTAGAATGCTCAGGAAACTACCCCTATGCAATCCTGACTAATTACGCCCTATTAAAGAGGGTGGTAAACATTTTATTAATTAAAAAATCATCATTCGATATCTTTGCCCCCGTTCAAGCAGCGAAGCTGCAGGAAGTTCAGTTATGTATCAATTTTTTGCACAGTCCTACACACAGGACTTTTAATCACAGATTAGTAGAGAGTAGGTATATTTGATATACGACAGTTGACTTATCAGCTGAAATAACTTTACTTTTACTTTCAATAATAAGAGGCAGCAGTTACAAGATTAAAAGATAAAACATTAAACCTAATGTCTGTCACTGCATATTTTAAATAAGGTCAATTTTGTGCTGAAACGTATCTGTAGCTTTAGTAGTTTGTTTATATTCAGAAGTTATATGATGAGTGATTTCAGCACTAAGTTTTGACATAAACATGAGTTTTTTGTCTCAGTGATAAATTGAGGCAGCTGATATTCTGCTTACAGTTAATATTTTGATTGCGCCTTAGTGATAACATTGTGAGCTTTGGGTAAAAGTCAGGGTGAAAACTGTCAAAATATACGTGCCCTCTGATAATTTAAAAATGTTTTATTTCAGTGAAAATACTCTCATTTTTGTAATCAAAGGGGGAAAACGGAAAAAATTAAATAATTAGAGCAGAGAATTTCATTTTTTTAAAAATAAAAAAAGTTATTTAATTTTTTATACTTAAAAAATCATTTCTTGTTTTAGTCTTCGACACATTTCAACTGTGGGTCACTAGCATTTTGGCCACGACGACTAGATTTTGTTATAATTTTTAGTACTTCTTAACTTTGCCTCTTTAAAACCTCTTGTCAGTCATGCGCTAACTTCTTCAAATGCTATAATTGGTAAATTTCTGAGTAGCTAAAAATGTACTATTCAGTTGCTTACATAGCCTACTCCGCACTTGCCCGTAATGTTGTTTTGTCGAACCAAGCTAAAGATATTGTTTGGTGCTATGCCCGTGATTGTGCCATAACATACCTGTGGATGTATTTGTAACTATTTAACGAAATATAGATTATTAGATGTATTCATTTTGAGTTTCACAATTACAATACACATAGCCTATGTATTATGTTTCATATTTTTCACTTACAAAAGCATCGAAAAATGACCCGTTGAGGCGTTGGTCGGCTGAAATTTATTGTGTTGATGACAATCTGACCATGGTTTTTACGACTACCTAGTACATACATCAGTGATATTGTTCCTATCTATTCTTGCGACTACCCACCCCACCTAATACGAATGATAACAGTATTCATCTAATAGCTTTGTTGAAAACTGGCAAAAGCTTGTGTCAATTATTTTGTGTCGACAAAAACTGTCAACCCGTACCATGATTAGTCAGTCAGACTGTTTTCCGAAACAGTACAAATTAATTTCAAAAACTGACAGTTTTTCCAGGGAAAATGGACTCATCCATCAGTCGTCCAAGTTTTTATAAGAGTAGCTGATTGAATTTCAAGTTCTGCTAAAACCTTGGATGATAGTCATCTCCTTGGAGAACTAATTTTGTCTCCAATACCCTAATACGTATTTTGTCTGCAAAACTGAAACATGAAATAATTTGTATATTTTGTAGTTCTCATGTATATCTTTTCATTACATAAGGTATGTTTCGCAGCTAATAAGACAAGAATTCTTCCATTTCTTTTAATTTTATTTGTTTAATCTGGTAACCATAATCACGCAGCTGCTTTTTTGCTTAATGGTTAATTTTTTACGGTTTATAGATATAAAGACGTTCGTGTTTTGTTTTTTAGCATTGTATTTTTCAAATTTCACGGTCATATTAATTCTTCTTTTCATTAGATCTCACTTTAAGAAAAACTGAAGCCTGAAATTTGATTATATTTGCTTCATATGACCTTTAAATTGAAACCATACTGAAGTTTTTAGGGTTTACAGCAACTTTTTTGTGACTAAAAAACTTAACAACATGCTGTGAATGACAGAATAACATATGCTGCAAATCATGTATATCTGTTATTTGCTCGCATGTATCATATCGTTTGTACAATATCTGGTTTGCCTTGTTACCTCGAGTTTTATTTTTTACGATTTAATATCACTGCTATTATTAGCATGTTATTAAACTTTACTAGCGCATAAAAATGTAATGAGTGTAAAACTTGAACATAAAGCCAACTATTATATTTCATGCAAATAATCAAAGTATGTAGCTGTGTAACTTTGGCGTAATGTTTATTATGGAGTTAGCTGTTGGGTTAGTAGCATCTAGCATGGCTATCTAAAATGCGTAAAAGTTTCTTAGCTCAGTCATTCGACATTAGTTTAAGCTAGACGTTTAAGCTAGACGTTTTTTGTAAAAAATGACCTGTCTGAAAAAAGACTTATTATCATAAAACTCGTAAAAAAACACAAAGAAGTCATTGTTTGAATGTCATTATGATTATTAATACTCGTAATCGTACTTAGTATAATAATATACTAGGGCTGTGTATATACCTATTGAATGTGATTAAGTAGTTGTAGATGTTTTAATGACTTTTTGCGTAGGTATGTGGCGGATATTTTTAGCGACTGCTCCCATAATGAAAAATAAAACTTGGAGCATACATAAGTTATTCAATGTCAGAAATATCATTGTGGCCCAATTATGACAGACTTGAATCTATGTACTTATTATTTTATTAATTCGCCGTTAAAATAAATTTAGGTTCTGTTTTTGGCCACAGATTATCTTGAAAAAGTTGTGCTCTAACGTGTCTGAAAAACATATGTTATTATGTTATTATCATTATTATCCATAAAATACATAATAAGGCTTCGTCTAATTAGTTTTGTTTAGATTGCACAACCTTAGCGACAGTACAGAATATAAGACATTCTTATGTAGCTTATGTTTGGCTTAAGGTGGTACTAACGAATGTGCAGTGTTTTTCAACAGGCTGGTATTCAATCAATAATTAACATAAGAGCACAGTCTTTATACCGTTCAAAAGCGCTACTTTTCTTCTATATTTATGCAAAGTATCATTGCACAACTATAAATATGATTTGTATGGCACGTGTTAAAAGTGGACCAATTTGGCTTTTTTGAGCACTTTCAAATCTGGCCACTTTTTGAAGAGTTTAAACAATAAAAACATGCGAAAAATGGATCAAATATTTAAAAAGAAATTATCTAGACCCAAAACGCACGATTTTATGATTTGTCAAATATTAAACGAAATATAAGCTTTCAAAGTCAAAAGTGTCTATTCACACGCAAATTTCAGGTTTTATATCTACGCAAAAATAAAAGCAATTTAAAAAAATTTCATTTTGGGTCTAGAAAATTTGCAAAAGTTTATTCATGTTCATTTTTGTGTTCATGCGTTTTGCATGCGCTTAGAAAAGTGGCCAGAACTGTTAAATTTCTATTCTCCTGTTGTGTAGTTTGGCTTGTTGGCTTGGCTTACTCCTAAAAATTTTTCACATGATCCCGCTAACTTCATTCGTCATTATAAAAATATGAAATAATTCATTGCTGACTTTAATCTCGAGAAAATGTCGTTTGAATCAACTAAATTTTTTCAAAAGTTTAAAATAACTGCACATTCGTTAGTACCACCTTAACGCAAGTACTTTAAAAATCAACCTACTGCTTGTGACAAAGTGTCCGTTTTGTAAATTGTTTTTGCAAGTGTTTTAACAAAAGGGGCAAGCATCAAATTTTCGCCTTATGTAGCTCTCACTTTAAATTTTGTTTCGCTAAACTTCGAACGGTATCCAGATGTCATGTTTGTTCGAAATTTAATAAATTGTTTCACCAAATTTAATTTACTAGTCTAAGTGTAACATATTGCGACCGCTAGAAAAATATGTTAGCCTCAGAGCTTATGGTTACACTTTAGTGTGTTCGAAAACTGTATGCTGTAAGCAACAAGCCTGAAAATCCTTTTCCTGAAGCGGCTTGCAAATATCCGTCAGGAAAATACGTTGGTCAGCGGAAGTTCAGCATATATAGGCTTTCTCCAAGACTGCAGATTAATTATGTAACGCCTGTTCACAGCATGTTATATATCACAATCCTACTCTGACATTTTTAGTTTAATTAAATGTCACATAACAGCCATGACTTGTCAAACCCGATTATAGCAGGTTCGATGACTTGTGACTGAGTAAAGCACAAAAAACATCGTGCTATAGCTATTGCCTTTTTTAATTTTTTGATGGGACTTTTTCACAATACATACAGACAGCGGTAATACTAAAACCATGACTTGAGCTATTTTAGTGTCAAAGTATCAAAAAGCAACTGTGATGGATTTAAGGGGGCGCTCCGGGAATCGGGGGTTACATCGAAAATTGGCAAAAAAGTTGGCAAATGTCAAACTTCACTATACATATATGTAGTATGACACAAAAGAACCCTGGAGGCAAAATTTCAAATTACGTGATTATGTCACGTGGCTCCCTGAGCACCAAACGTGAGTGAATTTTCGGCAAACGATAACTCTGCTTATACTTTGCGTATAGTCACAAATTATATACCAAAATGTAGCTTATGTGCTTCTCTAGTTGAACATTATTTTGGTTTTTAACATATATGTCAGGTTTGGATAAAAAATGTCATTATGTGTTTTTGAAGTCGAACTCTGAGCAATAAAATTCATATAAAAAAATTTCTAAGCTTTATTTTAAAAAACTAAAAAATTGTTCAACTGCGCAGAGCCTACGGCTATATTTGTGCAAAATTTTGTAGAAAAATATCTTACCAGCATTTTATAATCGAATGCCGAAAAATTGGTTTTGTATTCACACAGCCTATATTTGAGTCTACTGCTTCTGAAAATGGTTTCTTGTGCGATTTTTTTGCACAAAACGCAATAAAATTGTTTTAATTTTTCATTACGACTCATAAAAATTACGTATCGTCTGTTTGCAAAACCTCTGTTGGGACAAAAGGGTGGCCTCTTCACCAAAGAAAATGCAAGAAGACTATTCTATCCAAAAAATGTATTTGTGGACATCCTATGTATTTGAAAATTTGGAAATTTTTAGATTTATTTGATATTTTGAAAAGTGCAAAAGTCGACAATGATTCATTTAGGTAGCTCAGCAGACCTTTGTATTATTAAAACACTAAATAGTCAATTCCTAAAGAATAACAGCAATGTTTTTAATGGTACTAAGTGGTGAGTGAGTGGTAGGATACATTACTAGTAGTTTTAGTAGGAGCGCCAAATACAAAGATCTACCATTGGTAAAAACAATTGATTATCAGTTGACTAGAATAAACTAGTTAAGATGTATAGAGCCAGATTGGTACTCAACATGTGACTGCCAATTGGTCCTTCCAGGCACAAAAAAGTATTTTTTACTTGCGTAAGTTTATCAAGATAATTGATGTTTTGTTGCGCTGCCTCAGTATAACTTTTTTATCGAATATATAGAAACAGTTTGTAGGGGGAAAGGAAAAAGCCAAGCCAGCACAAATCAAATCACAGGTTAAAGAAAAAAACCAAAAAAGAAAAACATCTGAAAGAGACAAAAAAAAAAAAAAAAAAAAAAACACCCAAACAACACAAAACACCCCCCCCCAGGGAAGAAAAACACAAAAAACCCAAAAAAACAAAAAAAAAAAAACCCCCAACACAAACCCGCAAAAGCCAACCAAAGAAAACACAGAAACCACAAAAACCCCAAAAACNTTAAACGAATACGAACCATTGTTGTTGTAGCAAAACATGCAGCAGATTTGGGTCATGGACTCGTGGAGTCCCCTGAAAGTACGGCCGACCGAAAGTACACTAATTTTAGTAGGTACTTGTCCACCATTATTGGTAAACTGGTATAAATTTATTTTACGTGCTTTGGCATATTGATCGGTGGTACTTCTTAAAGTATTTGTCCTTAGCCTATTCTAAGCTTTCGCTGTAGAAAAGAGCTGAAAGATGTTGAAAGATTTAGTATGCATGTTGTGTATTAGGTTATTTATGTGGCCTGCCGCAGTGTTATCTAGATTGCATCAGTATCGTAGGATTTAGGTATTTTTAGAATTTAGGTATTACACTTAACGTATTCTATTTTTCCACTGTTTTTGAAAAACCTTTACAACCTCTTACAACCAAAACAGAAAAGCTTGAAAATGTCATATGGCTGATAGAGCTAGGAAAAGTTTGTTCAACAAAATGTTGCAAACTGAATAATTTCAATTTTACAAGCGCCAATTTCACTTAGCCGCCTTCACGGAACAGATTGTAGTCGAAAAAAGCCATAATGAAAATTTAGCAAAGCAGTCAATAACGAGAAAAATTAGGGTCACCCATGTTCTAATTATCTAATTATAGCAGGCAACTGGTAGCTGGTTCTAGCAGAGTCATCTGTCAAGCGATGCAGTCCAACTATGACTTGTCAACATCATTGAATGAATCACATTCATCACGTGACTTGAACTAGATTGTGGGTCACAATAAGCCGAAAAGTATGAAGTAAAATATGACGTTTGGCTTTTGAAAACATCTGCGTGCCTAATGCCTATGCTTCCCTCAGCACCAAAAGCTGCACACTAACCAACCAGCAGTTTATTTTTTACAAATAGTTTGATACGACAATAACTATTTACCGAATACAGTTCCAATTACGCTGCATATATACTTTGAAGGCAGACTAAACTGATTAGGGTCAATAGTGAGGTCCATAACTGTGTAAGTAACGCTGCGACATTCACTACTGTTGTAGGCGTACATCTTATCGTGCATTGACTTATCGCACTGGATATTTCAAAACAGTTATAATAAAAGTACACACGTTAGAGAGCATTGATCAACTATCCGTAGTTCCACGGGAAGCCTGGTGCATGAACGAGTGCGCGCAAACTCGCGCGCTGTGCGTAGCAGTTCATGTAAGCGGCGTTCTCAAAACAGTATTTATGAGTTGCTGAGTACACTCTAGATCATTCCTACACCTACACTTGGGCCCCTACTGAACTGATTCTGTAGATTCTTGTCGATGAATGAAAGGAGATGGACGATCGCTCTTATGTTTATCATCTCTGGTTGACTTTGGTTGTACAGGAGCTAGCGTAAACTTTCTGGTGAAGTTGTAGCTGTTCTGTCTAGTATACAGTTCATGTGCAGCCCCGACAACGATTAAAGTATTAATTAAAATTATGAGTAAAGCCGCCACAAGCACTAAATCGTTTGACCCGTTGGCAACGTATATGTAATAAGTAATACTACTAAAAACTTGGAATAAAAATATGCTTGGCAGTACGTATTTTAGAAGACACGACTCAAAAGACATCGGTAAGGTGATTAACTCCAAGCGAGCTCTTATACTTTCCAAAGGTCGCATACCAATGCACCAAGCCGTTGCGAGCAATTCCAATCCTAGAAGAAATAGGTACGGCTGAATCTCGATGGCGTACATTAGGATTTTACGGGGATAATGAAAAATACAAATAAAAATCAGAAAGCATAAGCCGTATCCTGTGATATTTGAGGCAAGCAATGATGCAGGATTAATGACGTTTTTGATGAAACCACATTTTAGGCATTGTGGCCACTGCATTGTGATCAAATCTTCCAAACTAGATCGGAGTTGAAAAACAAGGCCATTGAGGTTGCTGAGAAAATTCACCGTTTCTACGACGGCTTCCAACGCGACAAATGTCGTCCACTGTAGTTCTAATAAAAAACAAACAAAAAAGTATGTACATACGTAGGTAGGTACCTATGTGAGTACTCAGTTGCTGTGTTATACAATTCAATATTGTATGTGCTTGTGCATACTCGTATATAATTTTAAAATTTAACGATTTCAATGCAGGAATAGGAATCGGGCCAAAATACCATTTTTATAGTCATAATAAACGTGTAAATATTATTTGCATTTCATCCAAGTGTTGTTAATTAACGAAAAAATTACTAGTTTCAGATCGAATTATCGAAGTTAAGCAAATTTTGTAAAAAGAAAGTTTAATAAATTAAAAAAGATCTGGCTTTTTGATTTTTGAAGCAAGTTTTTTTATTTTAAGCAGCTTTGTTCAAAAACTGGACCCACTGTTCCTCCTATGATTACTGCGTGGTAGTTTTAGTTTGTGTTGCAAGACTAGACGATTGCCATGTTTCTGGTATTGGATTTGACAACTATATATTCTGATTCATTTCTGATTTTTTTCACAGCTAGATAAAAATAACACAAAGTTGCTCCAACCTGACATAAGACTGCCTATCCCGCCCATCGATGCCAGTAAAACCATTTTCTGATTCTGCAAAATTGATTCAGCAAAGTCAGTACCGGGCAGGTAATGCATCAAATTAATGATAGACATGTAAATTCCGAACGATTTCAAACACGTCACCCAAATACTGACAGCAACGGTGATGATGCAGTATTTGAAAATGTTGGTGTTGGGAGCAGCGCGTGCCGCCACTGGTGCAAAAAACCCAGTTCCTAGAAAGCATTGATGAACTCCTGAAGAGATGCAAGTGAGAAGGGTTTTGACGATGATCTGCGGTCGATACCAGCTGGCGGCAGCATTCTGCGGGCTTCGTATATATTTAAAGTTGGACGCGTTTACATACATAGAATATGCAAATAAGCTCAAACTGCATATTATACTCAAAGGAAGCGTTACTGCGTGCAGGTTCATGGAAAATCTGGCCCTAAGAAAACACGCAGCAAGGATAAGGGCTAAGGTTATGATAATATAATACCACGAAGAGCCTTGAAGTTTTTCGGGAAACTTAAACTCAAGAAATTCTACTATGCCTAATTTTGGGCAGCAAGGAACGGATGACAACTTTGTGAGAGTACAGTTGGCGTCGAAAACCCAGTATATAGGTTTGGGACTCGCAGGGATACTACAGTGTAAGTATCGTTGCATATCCACACAGTCTGCACTGTTCCACTCATTATTGCAGCCCAAAACTTTATCATGAGCCAGAATACTCGAAAATAATGTGAGCTGTTCATGAAATTGTAGGCAAACATAGTTACAGTGCAGTACAGCTGTCAGCAACATGACTACACCGAGACCTTTGAACAACGGTGACGCTTTGAACAGGACACCGGCCATGCTTTTTTTGAAATAATAGCCCAAGGTTGCATCCAGATACAGCGCAGGAAAACCTAAGAGGATCACAACCAGCACGGGTATGAGAAGGATGACTGGTCCGGCCTGTGCCAGAGACGCGACCAATGACAGCTGCACGTAGCTGAAGCCAATCGGCATGGTGCACATAACGCAGAGCACGATGAAACTGCAAAGAAAGGGCTCTGTCGGCTCGTTGTTGAATTCGAACAAATGTTTTAACATCATCATATTGGCTGTAATGATGATGCCATACAACAAGTGTCATGCTTAAATCAAAAGTGTAGTCGTAATTAGCAGCGTTTGTTAGTAATTTATGTTTGCTACAGTCAGCTTCAAATGAAAATGCCTCTTGGCGGCCGAATTACGACGCCAGACGCGTCGGATGACATCACCCGACGCGTCGGGTGACATCATCCGACGCGTCAGGTTACATCATCCGACGCGTCCCCATTATATCACCTCGGCCTCGCTAAGAAAAGTTTTATGTCATGCGACGCCAAATGAAACTCGATAAAATTTAGATGCAAACATAAAAAAGGAGGGGTCGGGAACGAGATCTGAAAACGACAGAGACAAATGTTTAATTAAAATTACTTTTTCACTTTGTTTTTTTTTAAATTTACCTAAGTAACTCAAACAAAAGGCAAATTACTTTCAAATTTGGAAAAAGTTATCTTTTTGAACTTTGTGTATGAAGTATCCCCTATTTCTAATAGATGCTAACAATTGGGGGAGAGTCTGCCAGGTTACATAAGACTGTCTGGCTAACTGGCCATAAAAATTTCAGAGTATATACTAAGCTTGTCCTATGCTATTTATTACATTTCGTATTTTCAGTTTAATTTTTCAAGTCATTTTAAATAAATGTAAAATTTTTGTAATGAAATTCGAATTTGTTATCTAAATTTATTTATCTATTTTAAACTTTTTATCTAAATCTTTTAATAAATTTAATTTAATAACTTGTTGTACACTCAAGCGCTTGAATTTTATTTTTGCCCACCCCTCATGCACTAAAAAATTCGGCCCTTTGACTGCAAGTTGCAACCTAATTCCAATATTGACCTAAAATGCTTGGTAAAAGTTTTGGCGTCGAATAACATCATCCGACGCGTCGGATGACATCACCCGACGCGTTTGAAATTTTGGCGTCGGCCGACACGTCGGAGACATTTTCATTTGAAATGGACTGTATGTGGTTAATTCTTGCACCTGGGTAGTTCGCATAACTATACAAATAGTCTATGGTACTTAAATGCTTAACTTCTTAAGACTATGTAAGACAGACGATATGTTAAGACTACTATTTAAGACGACAAGCATCATGAAATTTTGAGTTGTGGGCCCGATTTATCGAAACAACAAATGTTCGTCGTTGAAAATGTTCGTCGTTGAAAAAGCAAATGTTCGTCGTTGAAAAACAAATGTTCGTCGTTGAAAAACAAATGTTCGTCGTTGAAAAACAAATGTTCGTCGTTGAAAGTTCGTCGTTGAAATTGTTCGTCGTTGAAAAATTTTTCAACGACGAGCTTTGGTTTTTTAGAACATTATTATGTTCTAAAAGACAAAAGCTCATCGTTGAAAAAATTTTCAACGACGAACATTTCAACGGAGCTCAAAACATGCGTTGAAATGTTCGCCGTTGAAAATTTTTCAACGACGAACATTTGTTTTTCAACGACGAACATTTGTTTTTCAACGACGAACATTTGTTTTTCAACGACGAACATTTGTTTTTTCAACGACGAGCATTTTCAACGACGAACATTTGCTTTTTCAACGACGAACATTTGTTTTTCAACGACGAACTTTGTTTTTCAACGACGAACATTTGTTTTTCAACGACGAACATTTGCTTTTTCAACGACGAACATTTGTTTTTCAACGACGAACATTTGTTTTTCAACGACGAACATTTGCTTTTTCAACGACGAACATTTTCAACGACGAACATTTTGCTTCGATAAATCGGGCCCTGAACAAAATTCTTCATATTGAAATATTTTTGTGTGTTCTGATCTAAGCTAAACTTGTAGGTTTATCAAAAATTTAATGTTGTGAATAAATAGATTCGACTCAAATTTTGGCATTGAAAAGATTTAAAAATTTGTAGGGTTCACTGAAACACAAACTTATTTTGGATTGGTTGAACATCGGTATCAATTGGCACTGTTGATTTATTTAGAAATATGCCTATGATGCCTGTATACAAGCATAACTGTAAGCTGTATACAAGTGAACTATGAAGTAATAAATGAAAGGCAGAAAAGTTACTTATGATTGTTCCTTAAGTACATTTTGACCTGTTTATACATTTAATACCAAAGTCGCAACCAAACTCTTGAAGGCTGAAAGTATGTCACCTATGCTATGTATTATGCTTTCGGAGACCCCGTTTTGTTAAATTACCTACTTGCATCTGCATAACATGGCATTTAATAATTTGATTTGCATCTACTTTAATCGATTCAATATAGAGCGATCGTTTCGTTTATGATTTTAAATACAATTTATATTCCAAGTTCGTTACGCTAAATAACTACTATGCTAAACGTTGAGATAATTCATATTATACACGTTGAAATTTATTCGTTTAGAAGCTGACTTTTTTGGTCGTGGCTATATAATCTACAAAATCACATGTTAGGCACGTTATAAGTATACATGCTAATTTGAAAATAATTTATTATCAGTATGAAGGTTACCATTATGAAATACCGTTATACCATTATGAGTTACTGTTATGAAATGTGCAACAATTACAATGTTGAAAAAGACAAAGCTAAAAACACTATACAATTCACAGACTATTAGTGTGCGGTGACTGGTGAGTATACCATTATATCATGTAACACGACTAAGTTCATATTTGTACAGTGATAGGTGCCACCTTTTGAAGTATGTCCGAAGCGATTGCATGTTGTCCTACGTTACTGTCAGTTCAATCTAAATAACCGATTTGTGATGTTATCATGGTTAATCAATCGTTCGCAAAAATGTAGGTTTCACAACAGGTGTCCGGAAGTTCATAATCGGCCTCAACGTGCGCATACTGCCACCAAACAGTCGGCCCACCAAGACAGAAAAGGTGGCAATTACGAATTAGCAAAGTTCCATCCTTTAAAGCAGTCATAGTAATGGCCTCGCGCTTCTTATAGCCGCTGGTTAGAAAAACATTTGTCAAGAAAATATAGAAAACATGCTTCAGCACAAGTTTCTGCATTTTAAGAGCAAACAGTAAAACCAAGCGAAAATTGCAATAATGATTCATGAGGCTGGGTTGTTGTTTAAATAGTCTCAACTTGTAACCTGTGTTTGACACATAGGATTAAAGATTACTTTGATTATGATCAATGTGACGAAACATAATCCGACAACTTAAGCAGCTACTTGATGGTGCTCTAGAATTGTGCAACAGCCACTTGCTTATCAAAATTATCGAAATAATTGGCCGACATTACCTAAAGCCGGATCAAAATTTAACACATGTTTTTCAACATATGTTTAGCCCAATTTGCAGTAATAGCTGATAATTGAAAAACAAGAGTATCAGCTGAAAATTGCCCTGCGATTGTAAAAGCTTACATACAGTGACTTACGACTTTCTTAAAAGCAGTATTACAATTTAGCCACATAATACATAGTTGTGAATTTAAATAAATGGTAACTAAAAACTGCACCCTGCCTTGTACCTTGTCATTCGAGATACTGAGTTAATAAAGTTCATTCAATTTAATTTATTTAATTTTGAAAATTAAATCTTAAATAGTACAGCATAATACCTGTGTAGTTTAGTTTAGCTTTGTATGTATGTAAATTTCGAATTTAGCTACTGTTCCAAACCATAACTCAGTGAAATGGGAAACTAAAGACAAAGGCGAGTTAGGAAAAAGTTACACAAACGTTGACATGATACAGATATTGAACGTGGAAGATGGATTAAACATTCAAATAGAATACTACGCTGTAACATGAGGGAGGTAGCAGATTAATTACATTAATGATGGTTTTTCTATTTGACAAAAGTGAACGAGAACTAAACCAATGTTATGAGATAGGCTAGGGCGTGGGTATGGATCGTGTTTGGTTTATAGTTTTTGTAAGCAGATGATCTTAGCAGTGAACATAAGCTTTTTTGTTCATTATATGGATCTATATATATATATATATATATATATATATATATATATATATATATATATATATATATATATATATATATATATATATATATATATATATATATATATATATATATATATATCGCATGTTCAAATCTCTATACGATTAGATGTGTATTTTTTAAATTTAATTTTTTTGCAGCTTCATTGTTCATTACATGAGCCCCCCTTTTAAGCGGAGCTCAAATATAAATCACAGTCGGCTTGAACTTGAATGTAACTTTCTTTCTAGAAACTCGCTGGGTGTCGTTGGGAATTTTGTTGTTGTCGATGGGAATAAATGCTGGTTTTACTCGATTCAATGATACCACTTGTGGTGTACCGTCTTTCATAACTTTGACAGTTTTGTCCGACATTTCCAAAACTGCGAATGGCCCCTTGTAGGGTCTTTGCAATGTTTTAGTGTGGCCTTCATTGAGTATCCACACATGAGTAGCTGTTGCTAAGCGTAACGGAATGTAGTCTTTGTCTTTGTTTGGTTGTTTGCGAACCGGAGCCTTGAATTCTTTAGTAGCTTTGAATAAACTTTCGAAGAAATCAGATGGAGCTACATTCTGTGAAGCGGTGGGTATATCAGTGAAAAAGGAGCTAGGAAGACTAGGACTTGTACCAAATATCATTTGGGATGGTGAATATCCGTGAATGTTGACAGTGTTCCTCATTCCAAAGAGTATAATAGGTAAATGCTCATGCCAAGAGCGACCGCTACACTTTGCTTTTAGGCTGTTCTTTAACGTGCGGTGAAGCCTTTCTACTGCGCCGTTACACTGTGTGTGATACGCAGTAGTACGTCGGTGCTCAACACCCAGTGTTTTCATTACTTCGCGCCAGAGGCTTGATTCAAACTGTGTGCCTCTGTCGGAGATAATAGTGCTGGGTACTCCGAAGCGACTGACTCAACTATTGAGGAAAGAGAAGGCGATGGTTTTGGTTGATATTGTGGTGAGTGGAACAGCTTCGAACCAAGAGGTGAAGCGGTCGATTATGGTCAGAAGGTACTTGTAATTTCTTGACGGTGGCAAAGGACCAACTATGTCCACGTGCACCGTGTGGAACCGACCCGTGGTGGGAATGGAACCTATTGGTGTCTTGGTGTGGCGGGTTATTTTTGCCGATTGGCAGTCGACACAGTCTTGACACCATCGCTTTACATCCTTATTCATTTTCGGCCATAAGTATCGTGATGATACTAGTCGTTGGGTAGCCTTTATTCTAGGATGGTGCATCTTGTGTAGATCATTGAATGCTGCTTCGCGTAAACTTCTCGGCAGGTAAGGGCGAAGTCTGCCGTTGTGTTCTGAACAAACTATCGATCCATTTGGTGTTTCCAGTCTTTTAAGCGGCAGACTGGTAGTTTCTAAAAATTTAGACAGTTCAGCGTCCTCGGCTTGGGCTTCAGATAAATCGCTGTTGTTTGCCATTGTCACAGTCGGCAGTCCGAGACAAGCAGTCAGCAACTAAGTTGTCTTTACCTTTGACGTGCACTATAGGTGCGTTGAATTCAGATATGTATGACAACCAGCGGCACTGTTGAGGTGAAGAGTTCTTCATTTCGAGACACGTGAGCAAAGGCTTGTGGTCTGTTTTTATGGTAAATGATGAACCAAGCAGCCAATAAAAGTGCCGTAATGCACTATATATGGCTAGTAGTTCTCTAAAGGCGGACTTCTTCGCTTCTCCGTCTGTCAACTTCCTCGAGAAAAAAGCCAACGGTTCTACTTTGTCGGCTGCGAGCTCTTGGTGTAGCACAGCACCAATGGCATTATTTGATGCGTCGGTTGTGATTGTGAGTGGAGCATTTGGTAGCGGGAAATGGAGGGTGATGGCATTTTTGATGGCTGATTTCAGGTCGACAAAGGCCTTGGTAGCTCTGTTCAAACAATGCGTGCTGTTTGTGGACTTCCTGTGCGGGTCATATCTGTCAAAGGTGCTGCAATTTCAGAAAATTTTTGGATGAACCTGTGGTAAAATCCACACATTTCCAAAAAACGCTTTAGCTGTTTCACGGTTTCCGGCCGGGGAAAACTTGAGATGGCCTCAGTCTTCCTGGTGTGGGCTGCATTCCGTTAACGCTGACAAGCACTCCAAGAAACTCCACTGCTTTTTTCAAGAACTCGCACTTGCTGGGTTTTATGTACAACCCATTCTCCGTGAGCCTTTAAAACAGTAACTCTAGGTGCAAGAAGTGATCTTCTATAGACTCGCTGCCTGTGAGAAGATCATCCATGTAGTTTCCGACAAAAACGAAATCCTTAAGAATGCTGTCCATGTACCGCTGGAAAGTCTGAGCAGCATTGCGAAGACCGAATGGCATTCTTTTGTAGATGAAAAGGCCAAACGGTGTTGTGATAGCAGTCTTGGGCTGGTCTTCATCAGCGACGGGGATTAAATGGTAGGCTTTGGTGAGATCTACTTTAGAAAAAACTTTGCAGCCGGCAAATTTACTCAAAACGTCAGCGACATTTTAAGCGCTAAGCGTTAAGCGACAGCATGGGATACCTATCTGGGCGTGTCTTGGCATTGACAGCGCGATAGTCCCCGCATGGTCTCAGGCTTCCGTCAGGCTTGGTCATGACATGTAACGGAGATGCCCAGGGGGATTCTCCCCTGTAATCGATACCCAGTTGCTCTAGCTCTGAAAACTCTATCTGTGCTGCATTTAGTTTGTCCCCAAAAAGTCTTCGTGGTCGGTTGAAGCATGAATTGCCAGTTGTAGTTATGTAATGCTTTATCATATTTTGTCCTTTCGTCACTTTATATTGGGGTTTGGTCAAATGCTTATACCTGGTTAATAAATCTGCTAAGCGATTTTTGTGGCTGACAAACATTTTAATAGAATTTACGTGGAGCCTTACTTTGTCCGTTGTGAAAAGGGTTTCGTTTTTGCTGTCGATAACTATGCTTTTTGCCTGTAAAAAGTCTTCCAAGAATCGGGTCTTCAACATCAGCAAGCTTGAATAACCATTGGTATTTTTGCTGGCGCCTGTTTACTAACAGAGAAAAAACTAGATTCATATCACCGTAGTAACTGATAGGTGAACCGTTAGCTGCTACCATAGTCGACATATCTTTAAATTTACAAGCATTTGGATATAATTGTCTTGGCAGTAAACTGCATCGGCTATTAGTGTCTATTAAGAATTTATTGACATGGCTGGCTGGTAAATATATGGTATTTACCTCATCTGTTCCTGCATTCCCGATGAAGTGGTGTCGTTTAAAGATCTGGGCCCATACTGGCAAGGAGGCGTGCACTTTTTGGCCTCATGCTTGAAACGATAATGGTAGTAGCAGAAAGGGCCATTCGGGTAGAAACCACGCCGTCGTGAGCTTGATCTTTGACGCGAAAATGTAGAATCATTTCGACGTTTTTGGTATGGTGGCGACGGCGAACGTCTAGGTAGCGGCGTTGTTCCAACGAAATTGCATTCACTTTGT
Source organism: Trissonchulus sp. WLG1_4 (assembly GCA_030248245.1). NCBI lineage: Eukaryota > Metazoa > Nematoda > Enoplea > Enoplida > Ironidae > Trissonchulus > Trissonchulus sp. WLG1_4. Next base: position 22,908 of record JASANF010011244.1, read on the forward strand.
CGGCCAGATCGCTAATTGAGGCTTGTAGTTGCTGCAAACTAACTGGGTTCTCGTCGGAAGAAGTAGCTTTTTCAATAGCACTAACCTTGGCAGCTGGGAGTTGCTCAAACATTTTGTCGGTCACATCTGCTAATTTTTCGACTTCTAAATCTTGCAGTGAAGCCAGGACAACGCGCACGGATTCGGATAAAATTTCGTAAAACCAGAGCCGGACTAACTGTTCATTGCAAGGTGCTAAGCGTTGGAGATGGCGAAGTGCTACTGAAGGTTTTCGATCTCCAAAATTTTGTTCAGCCAACAGCTTACGGAGCATTCTTTCGTCGCTGTCGCACAGGTGCGTTGTAATATTGCGTTTGGTGGTTTCAAAGTCACCTTCGAGGTCAATGCCAGTTTCGATGAGAACATCTGTTGGTAGGCTGGCTAATAAGGAAGCTTTCTTAACCTCGGGCGAGCATCGTACCAAAACCGCCACACATTGCTTGAACCAGGTTCACGGGTCTTTATGATAAAACTCTGGCAACTTGCATTGTTTTGCGCTTGTAGTCTGCAGCGCGCTTTGCTCTTGGCTGTCAATTTCAGGTGCTGTATTTGCAGGCTGTAGTGCAATATGTATGGCTAAATCTCGGGCAGCTGGCTCTGCTTCTTGCAATACGGAAATTAGTCCTGCCTTTGTTTGTGGGCATTCGTAGTCCGGGATATCTCTTTTTAGCAAGGCGAGAGCTTTTGTCAGGACATCTTTGTTCAACTTCTTGATGTCAGTAGCTGGCCCTGGATTGGTTTCCACATCGCCGGAAATTATGAGCAGGAGTCGCAGGCAAGTTGCTTGCCTGGGCGAAATTAGGCTCAGACTCCAGTCGATGGCCAGGGGCGCATGACGTCCTTTCTTGGTACAGTATTTGCTTTGAAGAAATGTTCGCTGCCAGACAGTTTGGGTATGAAGAACTGACACTGCAAAAAATGTTAGCGAAAATCTTGTTTGCCCATAGTTGTGGCGATGGTCTTCAATGCAACACGGCTGTAAAACTCTGACAGTTATCAGAAGGATCAGGTGTGGGTCCATAATTTCCCAAAAGGTCCTGCCAGGGTCACCAATGTTATGGGATAGGCTAGGGCGTGGGTATGGATTGTGTTTGGTTTATAGTTTTTGTAAGCAGATGATCTTAGCAGTGAACATAAGCTTTTTTGTTTATTATATGGATCTATATATATATATATATATATATATATATATATATATATAAATAAATATATAAATAAATATATATATATATATATATCGCATGTTCAAATCTCTATACGATTAGATGTGTATTTTTTAAATTTAATTTTCTTTGCAGCTTCATTGTTCATTACAACCTACAATAGTTGAATAAAGGTTGTTCATTGAAGGTTCGTCTGCTTCTTAGTCACTGACGATGTGAAACGTCTGGAAGATGCTGCAAAGTTTACATTGTTCCTCAAGAAATGAGTAAAATAGGAAGAAACAGAATAAAAATTCTAGTTTGTCAATCATGTATGAAAACCAGGTTAAATGGAAGAGTTTAGGATTTTCGATCTAACATTGATTTCTATTGTTTCGCCCTGGGGGGATTTTATGCTAGAAACGTTTCAGTAAACATCTGAGGGGCTAATGCCTCGAAAAAGTCAACTTTTCATGTCTGTGAAACTTGTTCGGTAAAATTTACATTTTGCTAGTTTTTTTTACTTTATATGTCTCTATTGGGTGATATCGGGCTCATCAATGGTGCTTGAGCCAAGATATTTTGATTTTGTTTGTCTTTGACTCAGGAAGTTCTCAATATGCCAAGCTTCGTGCCAGTTCGTCAGAAAATTGTGAAATTTCAAAACATAAAGCATTCGATTTTGTAACTTATGGCCAAAACTGCTTTGGCGACCCTCCCTACCACCATAAAAATTTGAACATTTTTTAATTTATTTTTACCGATTACGATTTTCACTAAAAAATCCTGCTACTGGCGCTGAGCTGACTGGCTTTTCGTGGCCAGAATTCAAATTTGCATACAATTACTGCTTGTTTCCTTAGCGTTAATGTATTACATCATATAATAGTTATTAGTTATTCAACGCATTGAATCATTCGGTTTTAAAATTTAAACAAACGAAATTTAAGTATTTCGGTCAAAACGTTTAATATGTCGTCTATCTTTCATTAATGTTAACGTTCGGACTGAATGTTTGCTCTGTATGCGCGAAACTCTTCACAACTACTGTTCAACTTTTAAAACTGTGTTACGTTTGAATTTTACAAATTGTCCAAAAGGCTGTAGTTTAAATTACCCATGTTCTCAGAGTTTAATTGTTAATTGAGCAAGAGAAAATAGTAACACCCCATTTTAATGGAATTTTTAAAAGTTGCTGCTGCTGTTTAGAGTTTAAAATATCAACCCACGCTGATAACCAATAGTTTTTTTACACTTCTGTTACTTTGTCATCATCAGAATATATGTAACTTGTTGTGCATGGTATTCAGGGTAGTACTGTGTAATTTAAAAAAGGCTTCATTTACAGGTGTCACAGACTGATTAACAGAATACCCCACTCTTGACGGCAACGAAGTGCAAACTAGGGACAGGGAGTAGTGATACCCCCTCACCCAGTAGGGGCAGCCCCTCACCATAACCTTTTTTATGTTTGCACATAAGGTGGTCGAGTACAGGGTGGTTCCTAGATTCACCTCTTCCTTGTTTTGAAACTATGCCAGGCTACGAGTGTAGCTCCAAAACAGGGGCATGCTAGCTACCTACGGTGTGTGAGTGTAGTATATGCTTTTAAATTAAATTTAAGGCAGAGTTTGGGGCCTCACATACCGATCCCGAAGGGTAGAGTTGTGAGTACCCCGACCATAACCTGAGGAGCATACCTCTTTGGCTCCACCTCGTTGTACTCTTGATACTACGAGGTTTCAATTCAATTCAATCTAGGTAGGCGGAGTGATTAAGAAAATATAATTAAATTTTGTCAAAGGTATTGTAAAAACTGTAAATGCAACTTTGGATAAAAATCCAAGGCTTTAACTTGGATAAATACTGCGACAATTTAATTAGTTTCTCTTCCAAAGTTTTGATTGAAGGTATTCTAGATTAAACTTAGTATGCAGTTATCGTAACTCGTAAGGTGGTAGTGTCGTCAAAGCAGATTTTGCCATAGGTTACAGAATCTACGTTTTTTGGTTTCGAAGTTCATGTTCGCTAAGCCTAGTGGTGTTTCGTGTCAGATGAGAGCTTCTTGACTCAAAGACTACCAAGATCAAAATATCTTGGCTACCATACATTATAGGTAAGCCAAATATCGCACTTACAAATAGCAAAACTAGTAAAATATCAGATTCGCCACTTCGCCAGATTATGATTGGAATTCAAACGTGAAGCTTGACCAGATTCAAAACACAGGTGATCATCGCTTACCAGACTGCAATTTGGGGTAAGATCAACAGAAACGGAACGGCATAAATGAATGGTTTATTGGTGAAGGCGAAAATAGGTGAGGACAGTGCACGAATAAAGGAATGCACAAATACGAAACACAAAAGGGGCACAGCTTACCACCACCACCACCACCACACGGGCGCCTGAACGTCTCCATTGGAATGTTAGCAAGGGAGACCGAGGGCTTGCACAGGTACAATTAGATTGAGCGTGTTGCACTTGTTGCAGTTATAGAATTTTTCATTGATTCATTCTTGTATCTGTAAAGATCTTTTATATTCACGAGTGCATTTGTTTAAAATGCCATTGTGGTGGGGATTTTTTTTTCTACAGTAAATTTTTGATAAAATAATTAGATAATGAATACATAGTGGTTTTACACACCCTGTTTTTGTTTTAAAATAAACACGTCACTGCAACTTGAATTTAACCAGTTTAGTACAACGTAAGAAAATTTTTGTTGCAATGTGAAAGTTTCAATGGTCAAATATTGCTATTCTTTTTTATTAGGGATTTTGTTTTTAAGCCTACTTCGTATATACTTGCATTTCTCCATGTCAGTAGGCAACTTTTTGTAAGCCAACAAGCAGCAATTTCGTGTTAATATTTTTAGTAATTTTTTGCTGTCAAAAATCAGTACTTACACTAAGTTTGTCCCTGCCGCGCAAAGAATAATTAAATATTTTACAAAAAAGACTTGTCCCGAAATCTCAAATATTGGAAAGCTTTTACCCCCAAGGCCAAGACCTCCACATGTACACTCTACTCTCAATCTTTATTAAGTCCTTCAAGTCAAAGTTGATGTAAAAATTGAAGTAAATTTTGCACCATGTATATATCATTATTTTTTCTGACCAGTAAAAAATTATTCAAATTCATTGATTGACTAATGATTAGTTAGTGAAATTTTATTGCAAAGTTGTCTTTACGATAACACTACTACACTTTTGAGATAAAAAGTCAGATTTACACATTAATTGGTGAAACATAGATTTTATTTAGGCATGGGCATGTTTAAATGGTTTGTTTCAACGTTTAAACGGTTTGGAACCATGTAATTGTTTACAGGTCCAAAAACGCCGGCCGTTTAATATTTAGTCTTACCAAGAGTACATAATAGGGAAGAGTATGACACTCTGCCCTATCCCAGCTAATCGGCCCGGACGATGCTCCGGCCGAAATAGCGCTTTTACGCCTTGATTTCAGGGGGGGGGGGGGGGTCCCCCCCCCCCTCGAATCAAGACATGTCTTGATTTGAGGGGGGGACCCCCCTCAAATCCCGGAAGTGTCTTGATTTCAGGGGGGGGTTGTGTTGTGTATATATATATATATATATATATATATGTATATATATATATATATATATATATATATATATATATATATATATATGTGTTTTTTGTGACAGACGCATCTGATCTCAACAGCGTTGTGTTGCATCGAAATATTTTGCGTAGTAGATTGCATGAAGGGTGCATGTCGGTGCGCTCTCAGTAGGCAGAATTGTAGACAGAAACCCCATTGATAGGCTAGTGCATTTTAATTAAAGCACAGCACTCTTAGTGTTACGTCAGTTTAACGGTGCGTGTTTTATCTCTTCAGACCTTCACACTGTCAATGCCAAAGACTTCGTCGAATACATAGGGATTAGGGACACAAATAATGGTGTTGCGGATCTTAGTAACAGTTTTGCTGCACCTCTGGTCAGTTTATGTATGTAAAATTTCTGGCTTGCAACAATAAATAAGTATGTACAATAAATAAAATTTTTGCTTGTTGAGCTTGATGATTCTAAGTCATTTTTTACAACATTTATTCTGTTTCATGTTTAAAATTCCTATTCAATATATGTAAAATTTCATTAATCAATTCATTGTCTTCAGGCTAAGTAGACTACTACGCGTCACTACCACCTTTAAATCTGGTTTGTAAACGTTTTTGTAGTGTACAACAAAATGACAAACCAAATTCCTTTATTTCTATACTGTTATACGAAACAAAATCTAGCACTAACAAAACAAATACATTCCTGTTTTTTTTGGGCAAAAATTAACATACGTTTTACTGTTAGATGACCTTGATTAGATTAGAACGCACCTATACCTAATCTGACACCATTTGTACTAAAATTTTCTTATATAGTGTATTACACGATGCGTTGCAAAAAAAATATCATCTCGTCATACATAGTATGTAAATATGTTTCCTTCCACAATTTTAATTTTCATTTACATGAGTCAACGTTTTTTTCAGCAGTTTCAAGTTCAATCTCACTAGACACAAATAAAAAATAACAGACAAGAAATAAAGCCTTTTTTCTGAAATTACTGAAAAAACAAAAATTTGTGTTTCTATCAAATCATAAGCTTTGTTTTGTCTCAGTGCTTAAAATGTTCTAGTCAGACTCGAATGGGTATAATCTCAAATGCGAAAGTTGCCAATTGGCACCGTTTAGCAAAGCCATCCCAGCCAATTAATTAGCAACAAGCTTGTTACATAGTACCATTGATAACGTCAGTTTACGGTAGCTTGATTGTGGTCGGAGCTAGCAGACTGGTAAACGATCCCCTTCGACAGCGTTCCAAGTTGAGAGCTTAATCTTTTTGGGTTTCGATGCAGAACCCATTTGGCTACTACATAGTTGATTTGAGAAATAAAATTACCCAGTTGAGAACGCTCTCATCTGGGCCCGTTTTCATCGCTAAGTGCAACGCGTCTACCGCGCTGAAAAGCTGAGTGTCATACTCTTTCATAACTGACACATGACATACTACAAAGAAATTCCTCAAGTAACAGGGCACAACTAATTGTACTCAAATCAATTTTTGTTGTATTTAGCTAATGACTGCTGCAGTCCTGCGTACACAGTTCTCACAGGTATCTGCACAGTCAGATGAGATTAGACACTAAAAAACTTTAAACTGCCTACTTCATTCTCCCGCTCGACTGTACATGTACAATTAACTTCATTATGGTGAAAACGTTTTGTAGGATGCCGGATGCTGAATGTAGGTACAACAGTTGCGTGCTGTCACTGTAATGTAGTGACATTGTGTCTTTGTGATAGAACTGTTATATGCCTTTTATAATTTCCAAAAGTGACGTCTTATTTTGTACACTTTTAAAACAAACCTACGCATAAGTTAATTTGGCCAAATTGCAGTAGAATGCCTCTGCCTGTCTTTTCTTTTTTGACTGCGCCGGTTACCAGAAATATTAGGTATTTATTTGTTCGTTTATTTGTTATAAGTTTCGACTGTTTACGTTAAGTTAGCTGTTGTTAAGTGCAGCACATAAAGGATATAGATTATTGTCTGTAGTAGTGTCGTTGGAAAGACTTGAACTTTTCACTGTGAACTAAATAATTTTTTTACTTGGGTATTTTTCCAACAGATTGTTGCTGTTGTACAGTTTTTCTTTGCAAATTGTATTTTCATCACGTTGTATGAAACAATGTGTCACCATGCCTACAGACGTTAGCTTTCGTTTTATTTTGACTTTTATTGAGCCTGGACCAATTATCATAGAAATTCAAGAGATGCCCGTCAGATAGTCCATGCCTAAAACTTTGATTTTAAATTTCAAATGTTTATATTTTATTTATAATTTTAAAATTTTGATTTTTTAAGCCTAAAATTTTTTATTTGAGCACTATTTTCACGTTTTTTGCAAAAGAACTTAATAAGTGCTGTCATAGAGCTGGTTGTCTAGCAGTTTCAAAATGAGAATTAGGGCTTATGAGACTCGGGGGGCTGTGTTGTAGTGGTTAGCATTCTTGTCGTCGACGCAAGCGGCCCGGGTTCGATTCCTGGCGCCTTCATTTCATTTTGTTCTTTCTAAAATGGGGTCTCATCTTTCAACATTCTGGCGACCGTGACATAGGACGGAGAGGATAGGGCCGGGTCCTCAGCACAGCCTTATCCACGAACCGTCTTCGGAGGTGGGTTTAGGACTTAAAAGCCCCATGCCCTGGGTGAGGTTGGCACTTCAACCCTTACGGTACTCTTGCTGTGTGAGTATGATATGATTGTGTACGTAATTCTCTTATATATATAGTACTTCGATTAAGGGTAAGCCGAAAAACCCGGCGTTTTGATTAGGCGTGAACCTGAGAAAACCCTCGGTTTCGGTTAATGGTGAGCCGGTCAAAACCGTTGAGAATCGTTCTGGGTCGATCCAGTCACCCTGTGGTTGCGGGTAAGCCAGGACACATTAAGTGTCGTGTGCTTGAGGTAGGCTTGGAACCCTACGTGAATGTGCTCTGCTCTTGAGGAATCGGGTTCGCCCCGGAAGCATGAGCATCGACTGAGTATCGTTGCAGGGTCGCAACTTGCAACGATGTTTCAAGGGGGGTATGTAAATAAAAATTAGGGCCTATGAGACTCGGGCCCTCGGGGACGGTTGTGTAGTGGTTAGCAGTCTTGTCGTCGATGGAAGCGGCCCTGGTTCGATTGCCGGCGCCTCCAGTTTTTTCATTGTTTCGAAATTGGAGCATCCTCTTTCTTTCAACACCAATTTCGGTAAGGTTTTTTGTGAAATGAGGTAACCACAAAAAATAGCAAATTTAAGCATATTTAAGTCAAACATGTGCTGGAAAACTTTTATAGCACGCAGAGAGAGACCCCTCGTCTTGAGTTTGTCGTATATCCTTAGTACGGATGTTTTCAGTTAAGGGGGTAGTGTCGCGAAAGCAGTTTTGCTCATAGGTTGTGAAAATAGAACTTTTTGCTTTGAAATAGTACATTCACTGAGAAGCTATTTGTTTTGTACCGATGGTTAATGAACTATGGCTAGTTTAGTTTAACGACGTCCAGACTGCGCTTAGCTAAGGCTGCCTCTCTCAACGCAAAATGCTTGTGTACTGTTGGTAGCACTAGTTGCGTCAGTATCATCATTAATATATATTTCACAGATATGATTTATGATTGATTGTTTAAACATTTCTTAATAACCTGTCAAAAAAATTGTTTTGGTAAGATATTAAATTAACTGGCCTTTTTACAAAAACTGGACAAAACTTGTGCAATAAAGCGTAATTTTTCCAAAACTCGTCAACGTGGTTTAATTGAAACAACGAAGCAAACGAATCCAGGTTTTTTAATTTTTTATTACATTCTTCCTTATTGCACTGGGGCCTATTTATGATGCTCAGTTCAACTTATTGTTTCTAAAACATAGGTGTAAATTTACTTACAACAATTATTATTATTATTATTACAAGACTAGTGCGTCTAGTCTAGACTAGTTAGACTAGTTCTACAACGTGAGGTCATGTAGTGTTTAACGTTGAAATTTATTTTGAAAAAAAGTTCAAGTTGACTTGCAATGCGATTTGATCGCATATGAGGTGATTACAGGTAGTCAATAATAGGGAAAAATTCCAGGAGCCATAACTTTTCATATGGTAGTGGCATCGACGTGAAATTTTTTTTAAACGCTAGCGCTTGTCAAGAGCTATCGATTGATAGGTCGCACAATGCCGTAAAATGCAAACCAACGTTACGTATTAATTAATAATAAGCGCTGATCGAACGTTGGGTCCGTCAACGTCAAGTAAGGTGTCATTCGAAAGCGGCTGAAGTTCTGAGTAGAATGCTGTCAATTTCATGTTTCTACGTCAACGTTGAAGCAAGCTATAACAATTTCAATTTTTCCGAATTTTTGTTCAATACGTATATGGTGTGAGTAGTCGCGGAGGAATTTTTTCGATCAAAATGTTTTCTAAAATGAACTTTCGGCCATAACTTTTTTCAGAGACCAAGTAAAAGGTTCTAGTTTTCACTATTAGATAGAGCAGAAGCAGGGCTTTTATTTGATACCAAAAAAGCTATACGTTAACGCTGACTTATATACAGAAAAATGCAAAATAAAATTTTTGAATAGAATAAATTTCAGATTTAGACCAATATGGCCGGCTCCATGGTCACTGATGGAATAAAAACTGTTTTGTGTAAGGATAACAGTTATATGGATGACTTCATGGAAGCGTTTTTGTTGTTATATCAATGGTAACACGGACGTTACGTAACATTTTTGAAAAATACTCAGTTTACGTAAAAACTTTTTACGCCATCACTTTTTTTAGCTAGCTGGTAAAAAGTTCTAGTTTTCGACATCAGTTAGGATATAAGAACAGCTTTCATTTGACACCATAAAAACTATAGGTTACCGCTGACTTATGTGCCGAAAAACGTAAGATTAATTTTGACAATAAAATAACTCCAACTTTATTGACCTGGAACCAGAGAACCGGGCCACGTCCATCATAATGTAAGCTTATTTCATGTTTAGAACATCAACGCCAACCCTTCCAGAGCCACCTCACCCTATTATTATAATTATCACAAAAAATAGGATAGTTTTAAAGATGGTAACAAGTCTAGTGCGTCTAGTTTAGACTAGTTCGACCAAATCTAGAACTTCACGTAGTTTATTGTTTGACAACGAAAATTTTTTGAAAAATTTTCATTAAATTTGAATTACAATGCGATTTGCCCGCATATGAGGTGATTATAGGTAGTCACCAAAGGGTAAAATTCCAGGAGCCATAACTTTTTTAGGGTTATGGTATCGAAGTGAAACTTGTTTTATATGCTTGCGTTCATCAAGTGCTATCGATTGATAGGTCGCATGATGACGTAACCGGCGACCAAAGGTCAGTATAAAATAATAGTCATACGTGACTGGCCGTTGCTTCCGTAAACGTCATGTAAGGTATCATTCGAAAGCCCCTTCAATTCTGAGTTGAATGCTGTCAATTTTGTGTTTCTACGTCAACGTTGAAGCAAGTTATAACTATTTCAATTTTTACGAACTTTTGTTCAACACGTTTATGGTGTGAGTAGTAGAGGAGAAATTTTTTCGAACAAAATTCTTTTCTAAAAAGTACTTTTGACCATAACTTATTTCAAGTACCACGTAAAAGGTTCTAGTTTTCAAAGTTAGACAGGGCAGAAGACGGGCTTTCATTTGATACCAAAAAAGCTATACGTTAACGCTGACTTATATACCGAAAAACATCTTTGACCAAATAATGATGTTTTTCAGCCACCACGCTTTTGGTAATAACTTTTTTTAGGTTCCACCAAAAATTTTATAGATTTCGCAATTCGATAGTTCAGAAAAGGCGCTTTCAATTGACACTAATTAAACTATAGATTCTGGCTGACATGTTCCCAATAGCGTCAAAATACATTTGAAATATTAATAATACTGGACCACCGCCATGGTTTTGGTCATAATTTTTTTCAAGTACCGCGTAAAAAGATTTAGTTTTCGCTGTTGGATACCTAAGAGTTCGAGCTTTTATTTGATACCAAAAAAGCTATAGGTCACCGCTGACTTATATGTCGAAAAACGTCAAAATATTTTAACTAAATATTGCGTCAATTTTAGCGCAGTTTAGGCTATAACTTTATTCAGGTACCGCGTAAAAAGTTCTTATTGTCACTGTTAGTTAGGGCAGAGAAAGAGCTTTCCGGTGATACCAAAAACGTTATGATATGTTACGATACGTAACGTTACGTTATGATAATTTTTATTTTTTTGTAACCGGTTTAGGGGTTAAACGGTTTCTTTTATCGATTAACTGTGAATAGAAAACTTTTTGCTCATGACTTCTGCTATCTAATAAAAAAAAGACGACGTTTCTACTTTGAGTGGTTCCTGAGTTATTATCATTTCATTTTTTTGCCGAAAAATTTATATAGTATAGGTATAGTAAGGTAATTATTGCTGTTGAAAGAAAGAGGATAAAATTTGAAGAAAATAAAGAAATAACTTTTTCCATAAGACGAAATTGGACTATGTCAAGCAAGAAGCAAACCTGCTCAGTTCTCGGAATGGATGTGGGCTTTTATTTGATTTCAATATATATATAACAATAATTGGAAATATGCCAATTTTTGTGAGTTTTACTGACAAACTGCCAGATGTTTGAGGTTTGAGCAAAAATTTGTTAAAAATATAACATTTTAAATCATTGGACACAAAATAGCAGTCGAAAAATGTTTCAAAAAGCAAGATACATACGTCTATTATTGTTTATAAACCGTTTTTAACCAAAAACTAACTTTCAATGTGGTACGTTTTTAGAATTATAATTATCTGAACGATAAATATTCTTATCGTTCAGAAACATTTAACATTTCTTAGCTACCCATAGCTTTTTACTAGGTCCCAACTAACTTTTTACAGTGTCCCAACAATTCTGCACAATTGTAGCGCTATCCGACAATCTTACGAAAAAGTAGCTGGATTAAGAAAATTTTACTGAGCACTGCTCATTTGCTGATGCTAATTTGCCGCGTTCTATATCTTGTTACTCCGTCGACCGATTTCTCTTAAATTTGGCGTGCCTATCATTGTGAGTAGCGAACGTTTTTATTTTTTGTTGTTTATTATTTCTTATTGCTCTTGCTGCTAGCAAGAGCTATTAGCTTTTTGCTACTGTATGGCTTTGATGGTGTGGACGGTTTTGTCAAAATAACAAGAATGCAGTCTGCAAACGACATAGCTTATTGTTGATTTACTTTTGACGGACCGGGTTTACTATTATTTTTGTTGTATTATTGGTGGATTATTTTAATTCATAACGAAGTGTAAAGTGAAAAAACTTCTTGTTTCAGAAAACATACATAGCCAAACAATTTCGTCTTTTATAATAAAACTTTTTCCTATTGGCGCAATGTAGGTTGCAACTTGCAAGATCTGCATTTTTGTGCAGTGATGTGCAATGTTTTTAATTATTGGCATCAAAATTACGTTTATTCAATCCACTTATGGCCATAAAAACGTTGTTTATTAATTAAAAAACTAGTTTTATTAAATCTGCAATTCTTACAGTTCATAATTTAGTTTTGTTTTCTGGCGTAACATTCGTCCATATTTTTGCTCTATGTTGGTCGATGTAGGCATTGATGTTTTCTTTGTTGTTTGTCATGTCAGCCAACCAGTTCAAGGTGCAAAATTATCATAGTTATTTCAGACACACCCGCGCATGTTCCTACGTTTTTTCAACCTACTCACTGTGCAATTTAAAACTCGAACTACTACATAATAAGAGTATTAAAAAAACCACGGTAACCACATGTTTTTTAACATAACGCCTCTTCGCTCTACTCAATAAAACAGTGAAACAGTGTAAGGTAAAGAAAAGACTACGCATTCAGTCAGACGCTACACACTGTTGTCATGAATAAGATTTTTAGTATCCTTTTTGCTGTTTTTTACATTTTGTGGAATTATTTTGACGGTATATCATTTAATTTTATTTTTTCCAAAACAATATTTTCATAATAATTAAGTTCAATGATCTTATGCAAATTGTGAATCAAAGCAGGAATGTCTAAAATTAAATTTACCGGGTTAATTTTTTACCTACATAATTGGCTTTTGACGCATATTATTAATAGTAAGTAGTAGGCATGGGCACGTTTACAAAAATCTGTAAACGTTTAAACGCTCGCGTTTACAGATGAGAAAATGCGTTTTTCGGTTGTAAACGTTTTTTGACCGTTTAAACGTTTAAACGTAAACGCGTTTAAACGTTTAAACCTTTAAATGCGTTTAAACGTTTAAACGGACTAAACGTTAAACGGTTCGAAAACCGCGTTTTTGAACTAGTAAACGTTTAAACGGTTCTAAACCGGTTAAACGTTTAAACGCGTTTAAACGGTTCAAACCGTTTAAACGTGCCCATGCCTAGTAAGTAGTAACTAGCTAACAATGATGGCCTTTCATTATGCGCGCGGATTGTCTTGAAGTTTGCCATAATTGCCACACTTTTCTGTTCTGCACAATTTTACGGTATAAATTGAATTCAATTCAGTATCACATAGTGTGTTCATTTTGTAGTAACGTATTTGCCTAACGTCATTGTTTTGTGAATCGCTTAAAACGTCATCTAAAACTTTCAGTTCGCCAAGTTTAGTTTAATTGTTTAAGTGATATAATCGATGTTTTTAGAATCCGCAAAACTGTATGTAAATAAAAAATTACAATTTACAATCGCAAGTGTTTCAGTGTCACTAACTTTCCTGTTGCGCCACAGCACGACAGGTATTTAAGTTTTTTTTGTACAGATTGGGGGCTGTAGTGCAAAGTATGCTTCGTATTTGCGTATGTTAGCTGTAGGTTGCGTCTGTGTGTCACTATTTCTGGCCACAAGTATCAACAGGATATCTAGATTGACTTTCGCTGTATGACTCGACTAGCATACGAATAGCCTCCGGTTTAAGAGTGTCAACCCGCACCGAAGTGTGATTACTAGGTCTTGTATACGTATCTTGGCGAATCGCAGAGTAATACAGAAATCAAATATTAAGGAAAATTAATGACCGGTTCATACTTGTACAAGACATGTTGACTAGGACAAAGACTGACTTCAAGTAAATGTCGTTAGAAATCGACACAATCAATTTGTTTAATTTTTTGCCCACGTATTGCACTTGACCTCAACTTTATCCATGCCAAAAACTCGCTTAGGGACAAAACGATAAGGATAAATATAAACTGGGCTCAATTCTGCAGCTTGTAGACCATGTAACTCACTGCATGCATGCATATATATGCTAGTAAATAATGCAACCAACTATTTCCTTACATTCTGCCTTTTCTACAACCTAAGTCTATATTAATTAAATTGCTTTTTTGTATACTTCAGACTGTCAAGTTTATTCATATCTGGGAATCATATATATTCTATTGCTTTGTTAAACATTTTCGGTTACTATGCCTTCGGGTGAAGGACAAAAGCAACGACCCGCCGATCCGTGGGCTGAGTCCAACAGCTCAGAGAATGACTCGCTGACGTCGAGTAGTTTAGAAAACGATGCCGACCGAGCCGACGCAGACTTTGCTGTGTTGGAAACCGAATTCGATCAGCACTCGTCGATAGTGCTCAATGGCTCTGCAAATGGCGCTGAGACGACCTCGAGCGAAGAGGGCAACGAAGTAATGTTTAGTTGCACTATTTAACTAAGTATTATGAGCAAATAAACACAAAACATTCTCGCGATCTTACTTTTATTAAAACGTTAAACTATAAGAAGTGCATGCTAGGTAGTTGAGATGACAAACATTAAGCTTCCTAATTTAGCCATAATTGGAATCACCAAAAAATTTTTACAATGTAATTCATTAGTAATCACATTCATCTCAACTCTACAAAGTACAAAGTGTCTCATTCTTATCATTTGAATCATTGTGCTTATTTTGACGAGAGCTTATTTCCTATTATCACCGACAACCATAGATACAGATTTTAAAACTGAAGCATTGTTTCAGTCTCGTTAAATATTAAATTTTAAGCAAATGCCATTATTTAATGCACATGAGCAAACGGACTGTGTGTGCAGGCACACCGTTACTGTTGAAAAATATTTTGTTCTATACGGACACTACGCACAACATGCTTTACATCAGTGCAACATGATATCTTCTTTTTAGATATCATTTGAAAGGATAAAAGATATAGAAGAAAAGCCGAAAACAGCGTGGTGGTCAGATCAAGATGATATCGTGATCAGCGGTATTTCGGGAAAATTTCCAGAAGCAGATAGCATAGCCGAGTTCAAAGAAAATCTGATGAGCGGAAAAGATATGGTCACTTCAGACGACAGACGATGGGACCCAGGTAATTTTTCAACAGTATGCTTAGCCGTCAAAGGTGTTTTTTATTACAATAGACCATCTATGATCATAAAAAAGCTGTAAATGCATTGTACTGCACTAGCAGACTAAAATATAGATACATCCATGAAAATTTTGCAGTTTGCAATTAGTTGTTTTGGTCTTTTTGCAAACCTAATTTAAAAGTTTATTGAATTTTAAATTGCGAAACTTTTTATTTTTTGTTTTTTAACAGTTGTAGCGGTCAACAGAAACGAAATTATAATACACAATTATCGTATACAAAGTTATTGTCATTAGTTCAAAAGTACGTGCGTTATAAAAAGTTTTCGTTACTAGTAAAAAAATACTAAAAGATTTGCGCGACGTGCAACAGTAACATCCAATACATAAAACAAAGTTAACATACACAAAAGCGCAATTCAGCAGTGGACTAATAGACACTCACTAATCTATGTATGTACCTAAAACGTGTGCACCATTTCATTACGATGTTCCACTTTACTGACAGAGTAAAAGCTACGGCTAAATGACATTCGTTGCCTTAACCCATACAAGGCTAGGCTAGTAGGTATATGCAGATGCAGCAATGAAGGGTATAATTTCTCGTGTATTTTGTTTTAGGCTTCCTTGGTCTACCAAAACGTAGCGGAAAACTCAAAGAAATTCGTAAATTTGACGCAGCAGCTTTCGGAATATTACCAAAACAAGCCCACGGCACAGATCCGCAACTGAGAATGCTTTTGGAAGCAGTTTATGAAGCAATTATAGATGCTGGTAAAATAGTTATTATTATTAATCACTTGTTTTATGTTTTCTCAGTTTGTCTGTATAACAGTAATTATGATGGACTGAACTTGGGTGGATTTCACAAAGGTGGTTTAACTAAACCATGGTTTTACGTACGTTTTGATATGATTTGCACATAATTTCATTACGAAATACCGCCTGATTCGTTACGAATTTCCTAGATTTTCTTAAACCATGGTTTTAGCTCAGTTGAAATTGCAG
Source organism: Trissonchulus sp. WLG1_4 (assembly GCA_030248245.1). Lineage (NCBI taxonomy): Eukaryota > Metazoa > Nematoda > Enoplea > Enoplida > Ironidae > Trissonchulus > Trissonchulus sp. WLG1_4. Next base: position 38,996 of record JASANF010011244.1, read on the forward strand.
CAAAATAGAGACCTGCTATGCTGCAGGTTTGAAATTTCAACTGAGCTAAAACCATGGTTTAAGAAAATCTAGGAAATTCGTAATGAATCAGACCATATTTCGTAATGAAATCATGTGCAAATTATATGAAAACGTACGTAAAACCATGGTTTAGTAAAACCACCTTTGTGAAATCCACCAGAGTTTTAAGTTTAAGACTGAGCTTGAGCTACCTAACTCCAGTTAAATCAATTTAGCTCTTTCATTTGTTTTTAGTTTAGCTAAATTTCAGCCCAACTCAACTTACAAATACACTGTTAAGCGATGACTACAACGTGATTCTAGTAGGCATGTATTTAGTGATCTTTTGCCCTTAAGGGGGTAGTGTCGCGAAAGCAGTTTTGCTCATAGGCTGTGAAAATAGAACTTTTTGTTTTGAAGTAGTACATGCAATGAGCAGCTAGTCCAACGCTGTATGGTATCAAATAATTACTGCCAGACATCACACTATCAATATGGCCAAATATCTTGGACCAATCGTCATTAGTAAGCCAGACATCACACAATAGGGACATAAAAGTTCGAAAAATCAAGCCAGATATCAGATTGGCCAGCTTGTGAAGTACACATCATGTGTGGACGCACAATTTTTTGCGACAAATAAGAAAAAAGAAAATTGAAGGTTCGTTTTTCTTCTGATTTGAAAATAAGCGTCTAGATTTTCCACAATTTATCATTATTGCTGTTATTATTTTACAGTTTAAGTACACCTTCACAGTTCAAACTAGTATTACTCCACAGCCGCTACAGCAATCTGCACTAAATTTTGTATGCATAAACTACAACATATGTGCTATTAGTCTATGTAAAAAAACTAAACCGAAAAATTGGTAAATGTGACTAAAAAATGGAATGTGAATAGGTAGGTTTTTTTCGTCATTTTTCCGACTTTGAGACATTATTGCAAACTATAAGCTGCACCAATTTTGCTGAAACTTGGCAAAATAATTTGCCTTTTGGTAGATTTTTAAATTATAGAAAGAACAATTTCTGACATTTTACTGAACAAGTTTTACAGTCGCGCAAAATCGACTGCTTTCGCGACACTACCCCCTTAAATGATTTGGTGCAGTTTCTCCTAAACTTTCCAGATAAAAGACTACAAACGTTACACTGTTCAATTACTAGAAAACCATGACAAAAACCATCTCTAATTTTGAAAACACAATAATACTTCGTTTTCATAGCATGAAAGCATTTTTCGTCATTTTCTATGTTATGCCTCAATCATTACTTTAGTTTTTTCTTCCCATGTTTTTAGGATCATCACCAGCAGCTCTGCGCGGAAAACGCGTTGGAGTTTTCATTGGAGCCAGTGGATCTGAAACGGAAATTCATCTCATTCAAGATGTTGACGAAATGAACGGATACGCACTGATTGGTTGTGAAAGATCTATGTTTGCCAACAGAGTCTCATTTACTTTTGATTTCAGAGGTCAGATAACAGCCAAGTTTGCAAAAAATAGTTTGTCAACACACACATATGTTGCAAGATCACATGCATGAATGAATATTTCTTTATTATTTTCAATGTACATAGTTTTTTTGCAAATCAACTTATAGTGAGACTGTTATAAAACATTTTTTCTATATAACTTATTATTGGCTGCTGTATATGAGTAAACTGTAAAAATAACGCTTGCTACGTTTATTCCGCAGTTTTACATCAACGTTCACAATTACATTAATGCTGGTTTTCTAGAGTATGCGCTCATTTATTCAAGTTCAAGTTAAACGGACATACTTTTTCAAGCCTTGCATGTCGAACCATTTGTTGTAGGTCCAAGTTTTCCGGTGGACACAGCTTGTTCCAGTAGCTTGGTGGCTTTCCACGTTGCTGTCAACCAAATCAGAGCAGGCAACTGTGACGCAGCCATTGTGGGTGGCGTATGTGTAAATCTGACGGCTGGTTTTTCGGTGCCCTTTAATCAAATGGGGATGTTGAGCCAAGATGGCACTTGTCGATCGTTCGATGCTGACGGTAAATGCATTGGCACTTGTTTTTAGCTTGTCAGCCCTACTTGTATTCTTCTTCAATTGTTTCTCAGTCAGTTACACGTCGTATACTATATATATTTGAAAAGTTTCTACACAGTAAAACCATGAAAGTTGAAAACCAACTAAAGAAATCAATAGACAGCTCACAAACCTAAATACTTACCGACGCGCAAGTTTAGTCTCATTTTATGCACAGTTTACATGTTTTTGATTTTATCACTAGGATCAGTCGTAAAGTCGTCGATTACTCAAGCATCATCATGCCATAAGCTATAATGACCAATGATACAGCGTAAGTTTGAACACAGCTAATACTTTCATATTATTTTTAGGAAGTGGATATGTTCGATCAGAAGGCATCGGAGCTCTACTGCTGCAGCGTCGCTCAGAGGCCCACCGTATCTACTGTACTGTATTAAACACCGGCGTGAACACTGATGGAAACAAGGAATCAGGTAAACTACGGCAGATAGTTTTTGTATAAATGATAATTAAATCATATATAAAACCAACAGTAAAGTATCAACTTTATTTTATTACTAGCTCAAAAAAACACTGTACAACGTACAACTGAGACAACTCATCACGTGTTCCAAAATAGGCAGTTACTTTATAATTCGATGTGCGGGTCCATTGAAAATCCATTATTATTGAAGGTGTAACCTTTCCTTCTGGAGACCGCCAGGCTGCACTTCTAAGAGATGTTTACAGTGAAGCAAACGTAAACTGCAATGATTTGACGTATCTGGAATGTCACGGAACTGGCACTCAGGTAATGCACAATTTCATGCGTTTTATTCAGTATTCACTCTGTACATTACTAACTATGGTGCATGTGACAAAGTAATACTTCTTTTGCCAAATAGAGCAAAATTGGAACGAAATAAATAAAACAGTCGAAATATAAGTTTGCATAAAGGTTGCTTTCCAGTTTGGTATATTATTGTGTATTTAGTGGTTTAAGAGTTAATTGTGAAATTTCACTTAACTAGCCAACTTTAAATTAGCTAACGCTAATTAGCTAACTATAAATCTAATGTATTTTCAAGGATTAATTTTTTTAAATAATAAATACCACAAATTAAACTGTTTACTATTTAATAAAAAAAGTACATAGTGATTAGTAGCAGAGCGGTAACTTTCGGTTCTTCTTCGGTTAGCACACATCAGAGTTTGTTAATACTTTCAATTAAACTGTGAATACCTTTTTTGTGAATTTTATTTTTCGCAACATTTTAGGCTGGTGATCCCGAAGAGTGTAAAGGAATAGTGCAAGTTCTCTGCAGAGACCGTACAAAACCGCTACTGATTGGATCTGTAAAATCAAACATGGGTCATGCTGAACCGGCTAGTGCCATGGCATCTATTTCCAAGGTAACTTGGTAATAAAGAGACAATTGTTGTCATAAATCTAGTTCGTGGTTGAAAACAAATTTTTTCATATGTTCCAACAACAACGTAAAGTATATATAGTTAATTTATTGATACAGTTTTCAGTTCGAATAAATTTTAACATGCCCCGAAATTAATTTCTGTACATACATAGTGACCGACATTAACATCTTAATGTCTCTCTATGCGTTTAAAAATAGTCATTTTTTAGAAATGCTGAATAGTACTGTTTTTATAAAAGCAATACAATGTACGCGTCACATGTGGGAACGGCGATTCTCTTTTTCACATTTTAACTAAATGATCATGCGTTTTCCATATTTTATGTCATGTATGTATATCAAAAAATTGAAAAATGAAGCACATGAATTTCCTTAAAGAAACATCATAAGCAACTACACCAACAAATCGAAGACGCTTAAGTTTGCTAATATTTGCACAACATAATTACAAATGAAAGTCGAAACATAATAGTATATCAAATGAAAAATTAGTAATGACATGTTAGCTTTGCTGAAGAATAATAATGGCAATTAAAAAATTAGTAATGACACGTTGGCTATGCTAGAGAACGATCACTTTTCATGTCTAATGTTAAACCTGTATATGTACATTAGCCAACTTTTTCAACAAAAGGTTATTGAATATTTATTGAAAATTGGAAGACCTATGTATGTAAAAAGCTTGTATATTTAACTATGTACATATAAAATAGATAGAGACCCATTCTAATTACTGTATCGAGCACATTTGTATATATATATATATATATATATATATATATATATATATATATATACATATATATATATATATATATATATATATATATATATATATATATATTCATTCTCAAGTAAATATATATACTTGGAAAATCTTGGAATCGCAAATGCAAACTAAGTCTTTAAGATTGCCACTTTTTTTAACGTATTTTTGTGAGTTTTAGGTAATCATAGCCATGGAATCCGGTCTTATCCCTTCTAATCTGCATTTCAAGAAGCCGAATCCATACATAGAGGGCTTAGTAGATGGTCGACTTCAAGTTGTTGACAAGCACACTCCGTTCGACGGTGGTGTTGTGGGCATCAACTCATTTGGTTTCGGAGGTGCCAATGCTCACTGCATATTAAAGTAAGAAATTTAAACTTTGTGAACTTACGTTGGTAGTATACAAAAGTGAAGATCTTATGCTTATACCGTAATTGTGATATCTGTTGTATTATTTTGTATATTAGTTTTATGGCCTTGAAGGAGTCAGATGACCACAAGTTTTAAGTTTATGTATTTTTGCTCCAAAATCATAACTATTCAATAACAATGTAATGGCGAACAGAGTACACTGTTGTGACTGACCGATTAAAAAGTTTTTAAATTAAAACAATAAGCTAAAAATTTTCAAAAAACCTAAATCTCAATAAAATTGAGTATGACAAAGTATGTGGGTACATCGTAACAGGGAAAACTGATTTTATTAATTGAATTCGAAGGCTAATTTGAGTTGCCGTACCTGTTTTGTTAAAATTACCCCATTAAAATAGAATAAGTAGACTTTTTAAGTACAAAAAGCTTAGCACAACATTACGTTTAAAAAGTAAAAGCCATTTATCACTCTCACACTATTTTCAACATGGTTGAAACTTAAACTTTCACCATATACCATTTTTACTTTTACCAAACGCTCAGTGCCTGAACTTTGTCTAAAACATGTTTCGTCAAAAATATCTGCAAAAGTTTATATATGCATCATAGTATTACTGAAATTAGATCTGGAATGGCAAATTATTAAGCAAAAAATAAATCTTAATTAACTATTAAATAATCATTTTAGAGCAAGTGAAACCAAACCACAGTCCTCACCACCTATTCTATTTCCAAAGCTATTTACCTACTGCGGCCGAACGACAGAGAGTGTGATGCATATGCTTCGATATGTGGAGAAGCGCCGCTACGATCACAATGTGTTCGCTCTTCTCACCGAATCAGCAAACACTGCTATTTCCATTATGCCGTACCGTGGATACACAATTATTCCAGTGGATCCAGATGAAACCCCTGTTCGAGAAATCATGGTATTGGTTTGAAGAACATTTTCGTTTTATAGTTAGCACAAATGTTAGACTGCGTTGAGAGATAAAAAGTCATGACATTTTGAACATGTCGAAAAACGAAAAAACAAAAAATGTATTTGTAAAGACAAATAATAATGCTACAGAGAAAATAGTTTACTAATTTACCAGTTTGTCAATTGAACAAAAAACCTTAAAATTGTAAACAAACTCACAAACATGCGTTGCTTCCCGCCAACTAAAGATTCAGTGTCATTAAAAGTAAATAAATCAAAACAGTACTTCTAGTTTAGCTTGTGAAAATTTGACTGAAGATTTAAATTTGACTGTAGTGAACGTTACGATAATTTTTTCAGAGAACGCCAAACTCTGACCATGAAAAAAGACCTGTGTGGTGGGTGTACTCCGGGATGGGAATACAGTGGCCAAGCATGGCGCGACAAATGATGTCAATCGAAACATTCAGAAACAGTTTTGAACAGTGCTGCAATGTAGTGAAGCCACTTGGAATTAACCTTAGACATTTGCTTCTAAACGATGAAAGTGACGATATCTACACAAATGTTCTCTATTCCTTCCTTGGAAATACAGCAATGCAGGTACGATATTATGATAAGCACTAAGCAGTACTCAGATGATGTGCTCAATAGTTGAAACATAAAAAGTGTAAACTTTGCTGCTTATGATCAGGAAAAAATTTAAAAAATTAGAATTTCTCATTGTCATCAAGTTTTTAATGTTTTCTTAATTTCGTTTCGTTGTTTTTAAACTTCCTTTTTAAAATATCCTTTTAAGGGTTTGTTGAGTCATGTATGTTTTCTAAACAACAATAACATCACTACTTATTGAAAAAGTTGAATTTACTGAAAAATTTGAGACAATTTTTTTAAAACTGGCTGTATTAATAACTATATGAATGCAATAATATGTACCTTACAGTAACTAACAGCTATTTTTTGTAAAAAAGTCTTTCATTACTACCGATTAACACAAAATATGGACACAAATAGAAGACATGTTTTGACATTCTAAATTTAAAGAACTTTTGGAATTTTTCTTGGTTTGTATTGTTGCCTAAAACTTTGCTTGCTCCTGAAATTGCATTAAACGACATATTGATTTGGGGAAATTGATGGCATGGGGTGACTGACAACAGCCACTTCACACAACGACCACCATTCATTCATCCATCTCCCAGCAACCAAAATTGCAACATAAGACTACTTAGCCTAATTTAAATTACAATCCTTCAAAAGCAATCAAGTGTTTTGTTACCACATTATACTTTTTGCATCATTTTTGCAAAAAAGTTGTAGCATGAGCGAGTGCCTGCAAAAATAAAGAGGGAACAATTATATATTTAATATTATGTAAATGCATACTGCAACATTTCAGGTTGCGTTGACTGACGTTCTACGTAAAGTGGAAGTTCCAATGCATGGAATTATTGGTCATTCTGCTGGAGAAATAGTATGTGCGTACGCAGATGGCTGTTTAACTTTAGAAGAAACGGTCCTGTGTGCTTACTGGCGGGGTAAATGTATTCTGGATCAAAACTTGCCGCCCGGAGGAATGGCCGCTGTTGGTAAGCTAGACAAAAAACAAAGATAGCATTGTTTCCATTAAAAACATAATTGAAGACACAGTGAAGCACTCACTAAGATGAATGCAAACCTACTAGATGAACTTCGGACTGCTCATTTTTTAAGTCACTATGTATTTGGCAATTTTTCGTTTGTCTACAACGTTTTTTAAAATCCAAACTTTCACTTTTTATTAATTGTTCAAGCATATATATGCTGTCTTTACTTACTTAAAGCAAGAGTACATAATAGTGTCTCACTCTTTATAGAAGAAGAGTGAGACACTCTCCTTTTTGCCTGTGTTATAGCGCAGGCAGATGCGCTGGTCGTTTTGAAGCGACATGTTGCCGTTTTATGCAACATGTGGGTAGCCAATCAGAAGCGAGCTTTGCTTCTGATTGGCTAGAAGCCTATGCACGTGCTCCAATCAGCACGCAGGCGGCCTCACGTGCTCCAATCAGCACACTGGCCGCCATTACAGCCATTTCAGTGTTAAATTTTGCCATGATCGGTCGGGTTGGGGGGTTTTTTGTTATTTTTTGCCCCGAATTGTATTTTGCCTACATTTTTATCACCGTTTTCAGGGATTATTGCTAGTATGTGCTGACTATGATGTTAACTGGTAAGTTTAAATGTTTTTTGACAATTTTCAGGCAATAGCACGTGAGGCCGCCTGCGTGCTGATTGGATCACGTGCACAGGCGTCGAGCCAATCAGAAGCAAAGCTCGCTTCTGATTGGCTACCCACATGTTGCATAAAACGGCAACATGTGGCTTCAAAACGACCAGCGCATCTGCCTGCGCTATAACACAGGCAGGCTGGAGAGTGTCTCACTTCTGTCTTCTATAAAGAGTGAGACACTATTATGTACTCTTGCTTAAAGATACCTAAATAAAGACACAGAAGTTCTAAATTTTTTATTTTTAAGCGATTTGTAACCGTTCAAACAGAACTGTAAAAATTTTATAAAATAATGACTTGCTTTGTCAAAATCAATGCTTTTTATTTAGGAATGACTTGGGAGGAAGCGATTAACCGATGTCCAGAAGGCATTGTTCCTGCATGCCATAACGCAGAAGATTCAGTCACAGTCTCGGGTCCACTGGAGGCTGTTCAAAAATTTGTTGAGCAACTGAAATCTGAAGATATTTTTGCAAAAGAAGTTAGATCGGCGGGAGTGGCTTTTCACTCGTACTTCATGAATCAAGTGGCTCCATCATTAAAACAAAGTCTAGACAAGGTAATTTGATTTACTTGACAATTATTCACAATTTTGACGCGCAAATATACTTCAAGTATATTGAACGGACTGAATTAGAGCTATATGTGCCAAATAAGCACAAAAAAGTATAGTTCAACGGGTAAACATTAACTAATCTAAATTTACTTCCAATGTTAAGCGCAATAACAGAGTTATTTTGACGGCTTTTTTATTGAAATGCCATGTACAGCTACCCAATTGTTTCAGGAAAATTCTTTTTCTTTTTCTTCCAAATTTCTTTAATTTTTCTTTGCTTTTTCTTTCATTTCGTTTTTTTCTCGGTTTTAAACAAAGAAAAGTCGATGGATGCCTATCGGGTCAAGTAACGCACTTTTGTCAACCAAAAGTTCACCCGTCCCGTTCTTTAAAAAGAGACAGCTACACATAGGTATGTAGAAAGTGTACATGCTGCACATGTGTGCGTGTAAATGTATGGATATATGTATTTATCAATATGCGCCTACGCCAATTAGCCAGCAATTAATTTCAAGTTAGTTAACCAGTTGACAGCTAGTCAAGCGCTCGTCCGAATTTTCTGTCTTTTTCTTTGATTTTTCTTTCATTTGCTTTTTCTTTCGACCAAAATTTTTTCAGTTTTCTTTGCTTTTAATTTTCCTGAAATAATTGCGTAGCTGTAACTTAAAAGGCAAAGATAGATTGGAAAAAGTAACATTGGATGCCAAAACTAACATTGGATGCTTTTAGATCATTTTGAATAAACGCCAGCGATCTCAAAAGTGGATATCATCAAGTTTGCCTGCTGATCAATTTACATCTGATCTGGGACTTTATGGCGGCAGTGAATATTTTGTAAACAATCTCACATCTCCCGTTCGCTTTTACGATGCGCTTCAACATGTGCCAAATAACGCGGTCGTCATTGAGGTGGGTGGCAATGAACTTTAAGCTGCAGACGTTTTAAAGCTTACCAACAGCCATGATGGGTTTTAGGTCAACTTTTAGGCCAGCAAGATAAGTTTTCAGCATTAATCGTACTATTTTTACCTTTTTAGTCATGCTGTGTTCTCCTCAGTTTTTCTATCAAATATTACTAGTACTGTTTTAGATAGCCCCTCACTGTCTTCTGCAAGCATTGATTCGTGGAACTGTGTCATCGTACTGCCATGTCATGGGACTGATGAAAGCCAATCATGAAGACAATGTCATGTTCTTACTGACCAGCTTAGGCCAAGCGTACCAGCATGGTCTACATGTAAAAATGCCAGAACTGTACGCACCTGTGCACTGGCCAGTACCCAAAGGAACGCCTATGCTCAATTCCGAAATTCTTTGGGATCACACTGTAAACTGGCGCACAATCACAAAAGAAGATGGTGGAATGGGTCTCGCCGGTCGCAGAGGCGCAAAATTTACACAAGACCCGTTTAATTCAGAAAAACAGGTACAATTAATTCTGACGTTATCTTAACTACTAATCAAAAAGTTGTAAATGAGAAATAGGGCCACGAGATTTGGGGGTAGTGGTGTAGTGGTTAGCATTCTTGTCGTCGACGCCCGAATTTGATTCCCAGCGCCTCCATTTCTTTTGTTCTTTCTAAATTGAGGGATGGCACTTCAACCCCTACGGTACTCCTGCTCTGTGTTGTATGACTGTGTACATAGTTTTTCTGACATGATCCCTCGGTTAAAGGTAAGCCGAAAAACACTCGGTGCCGTTTAGACGTGAACCGAAGAAAACCCTCGGTTTCGGCTAAGGCTGAACCGATCAAAACCGTTGAGATGCTTTCTGAAATGGCGGGTTAAGGTGTTAGTTACGTTTTCGAAGTTTTTGCAATAATTCAAAAAAATACGCGATCGAACATAATCAAACTTAAGGGGGTAGTGTCGCGAAAGCAGTCGATTTTGCGTAACTGTAAAACATTTTTAAAAAAAGATAAGACATTGTTTTTAATATGTTTTGAAAATATATGCTAAGGCAAGTATTTTAGTCAAGTTTCATTAAAATGGATGCAGTATACAGTTAGCAGTGAGGTCGCAAAGTCGGAAAAATGACGTTTTAAAAACCTATTCACATTCGATTTTTTCGTCACAATTATAGATTTATTTGTTTAGTTTGTTTACATAGACTAAAAGAACATATGTTGTAGTTTATGCACACAAAATTTAGTGCGAATTGCTTGAGTGGTTGTGGAGTAATACCTGTTTGAACTGTGAAACTGTGCGTAAACAGTGAAGTACTCACAGCAATAATGATAAATTGTGAAAAATTTAGACGCTTATTTCAAAATCAAAAGAAAAACGAACCTTCATTCTTCTTTTTTCTTATTTGTGGCAAAAGACTGTGCGTCGACACGTTATGTGTACTTCACAAGCTGGCCAATCTGATATCTGGCTTAATTTTTTTAATTTTCATGTCCTTATTGTGTGATGTCTGGCTTACAATCGGTGATTGGTTCAAGATATTGGTAGATATCGGTAGTCCAGTGTCTGGCAGTAACTATCTAACACAGTATAGCATTGGACTAGTTTCTCAGTGAACGTACAAGTTCAAAGCAAAAAGATATC
>JASANF010011246.1:0-23404 GCA_030248245.1 Trissonchulus sp. WLG1_4
CAAAATGACCAAAAACAAAGACTATATAATATGTAGTCATTTTTGGCTTAAAACTTTGGTCTACGTTAACTTCCAAAAGCACTAAAAATACAATTTTCAAGGGGTCATCCCGAAATCCCCCTCCTAAAATTTAAATTTGTGGATAGCGGTTCTATTACAAAAAATGAACAAAAAAAAGTTCTCTATTCGAAAAAACAGGTCCACTATTCCCCCCGCGTACCGCACTTGATGTCAGTATTTTTATCTAAATCCACTTTTGAGCAAAAAGTTTTATTATAAAGATTACTTTTTTAATTTCAATGTACTATATATATATATACATCCTACAAACTGCTAACTTAGCCTATTCGGAAAAATATTTGATTTAGAGTTCGACCCCCTTAGGTTTGGATTGGGTGACTCCTATGGGCTAAGCCCGTTTGCCCTACTTATTCCACCCACACCTAAGGATTTTAACACCAAGCGTTTCACTTACACTGAATAACTGTGAGCGTATAAGCCACCTTGTTTCCCAGAGTGATTCATAAGCCATATTTTCATTCACGTTTCCAGACAGAAGCAATGGTATTCATCGACGTCCGAGTGCGAACACTGGACGGCAGTGATCGTCATTTCAATGTGGACGACCAGCTAACGGTGGCCGAGCTAAAAGCCCAGATCGCCGGGCAGGTGAATGTGATCGTGGAACGACAGCGACTGATCTATCGGGGCAGAGTGCTGAAGGATGCAGATCGACTGCAAAGCCTGGAGCTGGACGGAAAAGTGATACATTTGGTGGAACGACAACCGCCCGGCGCTAATGCCGCAGCCAGGACTAGAGTGGCGGACGGGCTGCATGAAGGTAGAGAGAGAGACAGACCATGATGGGATTAATTGCAGATTGAGAAGCAGTAGCGGACCCAGGCTTTGGTTTTGCATGAGGCTAGCCGAAAGGATTTTACGGATTTTGAAAAGATTTTTTTGAAGCAATTTTTTGCCTGGACAGATTTGGATCTTTACAAATCTTTTATTGATTTAAGTTTTAGAATATTGCAAATTTCTTATTGATTTATATAAGTTTTGTTCACAAATTCATATACCGTATAGTGTATACGTATATAACAACTCAAAAGCAGGCTGTGAAAAATCTCTGATGAATTGAATCATTACAGATTATGCTTATTTTGTAATCAGTCAGAACCACTCATGTGCATCTGAGGATGTCTGCGGTGGGGTGCGGAGCAACTTTTCCGGCCGTTTTTGCTTCGTGAGCCACCGATTTTTGCTTCGTGAGCTACCTTCGAAACATTCTGGGTGGGGGAGCGGACCTGCCTGGGACGGGGGTGGACCGAGGTCGGGTTGGGGGAATCCCCCCACGCCTCAAAACGGATATATATACAATAGTTTTTTTGCAGAAAAACTTTTTTGAAAAAATTATATACTATTTTGCAAGTGGACTATATAATTTTTGCTATAATTTTTTGCAGGTGGTCCGCTGGAGGGAGGTCACGTTCCGGTGCGGGGCACCATAGAACAGCGCAACGCCATGCTGGGCGCCTTCCAGATGCCCTATCAGAACCTGAGCGGCGATCAGATCCGGGCCATTGTGGAGCGAGTGCTGCGGAGTCTAGGCCCGGTGGGTGAGCGGGCTCAGCTTAGCTCCCAGACGACCAACGAGGGCCAGTCGTTGGATATCCAGATTGTCTTCGATCCAGATCTGGCTCGCACCAATAGTCGTCGGCCCAATGATAATAGTAATTCCACCACCACCTGTGGCGGCGGACCGTCACGGGCCCGTCTGCATCACGCTCGCCATATACTGCGGCATATAGAGCACGTGTTGTTTCATATAGACGAAGAGGCCGCCAATGGGGAGACTGAGACGGAGACTGATTTGCATAAAGATGATCCATCTTCCTCCTCGCCCCTTAACACCACCACCGCCACTGGTCCCGGGGAGCCGGGGGATCATTGTGAGGAGTCAGTGGACGTGCCTAGCCCGCCGGAGTCAACACAGTCGGAGTCGGACTCGAGAGCAGCGGACGCCGACGGGTCCAATACTGAGTCGGGCCGACCGCCCCGGGTGGCTGGGGCCAGCCTAGGCGAGCTGTCCGAGGCGATGGAACATATGATGCGGATCCAGGATCGCCTGCGACCGCATCTGGCCCGATATCGAGAACTTCTGGAGTCGGATCCGAACTTTGGGACTGACTACGGACAGGAACGACGGTCGGCTCGATTCTTCAACTCCGTGCAAGTGATCCTGCACAACCTCAGTCACGCCTATCATGCCCTCAGCGATCTGAGCATTCACTTTTGCCAAGCACCCCCCCGGCGGCTCTATCCACAGCTGGTGACCGTAGGGGGCACCCAGACGCCCCCTGACTCCCCCTCTGCGCCCCCTGGTGACAATAATGCGTCTGAGTCTGACACCAGCGGCACAGTGACGAGTAATGCTCGGTTGACGCTGAATTTTCAGCTGTCTGGAGAGCCAACGGGGACTGGGGGCGAAAGTGGGACGTCCCAGCCACGGGTTCGGAATGGGACTTTTATGGCTGTGCCAGTGGGTGAGGTGGAACTGGAAATGGGTCCCATACCGTTCGGAGCGGCCACTGGGTCCGGCGCTCCTATATCTAGTACTACTAGCGGCGCTGCCAGAACCATAACTGCTACAACTACAAGCACAAGCACGACTGCAACTACAGCCCAGCCACAGAACCCGAACGATTTCCTGCAACAACTGATGCAAGGAATTGCCACGTCAACGGCTATGAGCCTTGGGGGACTGGGGGGAGCGGGTACCCTGCACGCTGCCGTGGCTACGGCCAATATGGAGGAGGGTGGCGGGGGTCTACAGTTCGCCCTCCCACCCATACGTATGGCGTTTGGCGGAGTGGACGGGGCTAGGGGGCAGACTCCCACGTTTGCTGGGGCACCAGCCAACGTCCGTTTTGGGGGCCCGACTGCGCTACGCTACCGGTTTGCCGGGGCCCCAGGGGGTCCGCCGGGCATGAGACCCCCCTTTGCATTTCCCCGACCGGTGGGGAGTCGAATTCGGGTCCAGGGTATGCCCGCTGGGGCGGCGCCACCGGGATTTTTTGGAATTCCAACTCGTCCCGGAGGTCCCATGATGGGAGCCCCGGCAGGTGCCCCCCATCCGCACCGCGCCTTCATGCCGGTCCCCACCCCAGGCCCCCCAAGACCCAGCGTTTTTGTGGGACCCAACCGGCCGGAAAGCCTCCCCCTCTACACAGTTGATCCCTACCTTCCCTGCGCCTCCCGTCATTTCATTGACTCTCTCCAGCGCTCTGGTAGTGGACCCAACAGCGCCTCTGCTAGCAGCCGGTCTGGATCAAATCGGGCCCGTACGGACACAGAGCACAGTCAGGCTGAGTCAGCTGGTATATATACCATAGTTTGGATTTTGTCTAAGGGCCAATTCCTTTAGCGGATCAGACGGACTGGACTTATTTTGGTCCGAGGTTTTGGAATGGCAAATCGGGTTAAACGGACTAAACGATTTAAAATAAGTCAGCGGCTTAATTTTAGTCTGACCCCATTCCAAGACTACCACTGGACTAAACGGATTTAACATGCACGCTTAACATTAGCGTGCATAGTTAAGTCCGTTTAGTCCGATTAAAAAGCAGCGCGCTAAAAGTTGAGTCCGTTTAATCTGGAGGTTTTGGAATGGCATTTTTCTGCATTATTTTTAAACCGTTTAGTCCGATTATGATTAACCCTTTAGTCCGGTAAAGGAATAGGCCAAGGGCGGACGGTGGGGGGATATAGGGGATATATCCCCCCCCTTTTGCCCGGAGCAAGAGAAAATTTTTTGGAGCCGCATACCAAAAATGGCCGTAAATTGATGAAATTTGGCTTCAAAATCAAAAAATTTTCCCAAATTTTTTCTGGGGGCTGCCGTCCCCAGACCCCTGCGACTCTGTAATTTGCTATTCCTTCTTATTATCTTTTGTCATTAAAGCCTATGCATTTCACTTTGTGGTTTCATCTCGCTGGGGTTGTTAAATGCTCAAGGTTCAACATTACATTACAGCATGCTGCATCCACTTGTGTAGTACACTGTGTCCTACTCTGATATAAGGTTCCCATCTTTTGTTTTAATATAATGTCCCTGTCAAAAAAATTTCTGATACGTCCCCAGTTGACTAAATTCGGCATAAAAACTAAAAAAATTTTCCAAAGGGCTGCCGCCTTCATCCCTTGCAACTGTTTGGTAATTAAATTTCCCTTAATTCCTGTCATTATTCAAATCGTGTTGTAGTTGTACCGCAAATTGTTCAGAGATTTTGTATTTTAAAGAGTGATAACCAATATTATCATCAGCTTCGCAACTTAAACATATGTGTGTCTGTATATGTTTTTTTATGTTGCTGAGCTCAGCTCGCAAATTCGCAATAGTTTGGGTAAAAATTTTCAAATTATTTCGCAAAATTGTGAAGCAATTTTGACGCAGTAGGGGTGAATTTGTAAAGTCCAGTCGTTGATTTCTGTGGCTTGCCCAAAAAAATTTCCAATACGTCTCCAGTTGTCCAATTTGGCCTAAAAATCAAAAATTCTCTATTTTATTTCATGGGGGCTCCCCCTCCCCCTCAGGTCCCTATTCTTTGTTACTATCTTTCACCAAAGCCTATGTATGTCTACGCGAGTATATTATGCTGCATTTACTTGTCTAATACCACTGTCTGATGTGACGTTCTCATCTTTTGTTTTAATTTTCCTGTCGGAAAAAATTTCTGGTACGTCTCCAGTTGACCAAATTCGGCCTAAAATTTACAAAAATCTCCACTTTTTTCTGAGGGCTGCCGCCCCCAAACCCCTGCATCTTAGTGTTTTAGTGATATAGATGTTGCATTTTTAAGCAGTTTTGTATATAAGTGTTAAACTTGATAAAATGTGCATTTCAACCCATTACGAACAAGCAAAGCAGGGTTTTTTTTCAAAACGGCTAATGCTCAATTTGTGCTCATTTTTAAATTTCGATGCTCATTTCTAAGTTCGAATGCTCAAAAATTTTTAACGTTTTTTCGCCGTGTTGCATTGTCAAAACATTAAACAACACGTATGCAGTCTTTTGCTTACAATTTCTTCTTCGTCAACCGGAGAAAAGGGGGGCTACACTAATTTTTGTAATAAGGACAATTTATGGGGGTTAAGGCCGATCTGGGGTGACGTAAACTATTTTAACGGGAAGGACTGCTCCCGCAAAAAAGTTTGGGGGATGACCATTCGATTTCTTGTAATAGGTTAAAATGCACTTCTTCGCAGTTTTAATACTAAATCGCAGTACTATCTTTTTCGCAGTTTTAATGCTAAATTCGCAGTAGAAACGCAAAAGCTACATCTTTGCGGGGATCTGGAGGCAGCAGCTCCAGTAAAAAATTGGCGACTTTTTCATTTTTTTGCCAAATTCAGTGAACATTAGACGTAGCAAAAATTTTTTCCGAAAGGAAAACTAAAACAAAAGATTGGAACGTCACATCGGACAGTGTGTTTGACAGACACAGACACAAGACTATTGCCTGCTGTTGCAAAAAGACGCATCACCCAGTGGCGTACCCAGAAAAAAATTTCGAGGGGGGAATGACTTTTCGATTTTTTGTAATGGGTTAAAATGCACTTTTTAGCAAATTTAACACTCATAAAACGCCTTACAAACGCAAGATTACTAATCCACAAGGCTGCAGGGGTCTTGGGGCAGCTGCCCCCAGAAAAAAAATTGGGAAAATTTTGGATTCTTCGGCCAAATTCAGTCAATTGGAGACGTATCTGAAAATTTTTCCGGCCGGACCTTGAAAACCAAAGGACACAAGGAGGGTGGTGTGGTAGCCCCCAGAAAAAATTGGAGATTTTTTCAATTTTTAGACCGAATTTGGTCACTGTGTAAACCATGCATGTACACGGGAAACCATGCATGTACACGGGGTCTCGGCCTGGGTGTTAGGTAGGGCTTGTTTCAGATTTTTCGAAATTTTAGGGGGGCTTGCCCTGGCGTGTCGGATACTTGAATTGACAAAAACGCAAAAATTTTCAATTATCTCATTTTTTATTTTCGTATGTAGTTCGAGTCTCAAAGTCGAAATATTACTTTTCACGTGAAAAAACGGTCAATTTTTACCTAAAAAATGCTAAAATACTCGCTTTTAAAAATTTACACAACATACCCTTAATTTACACAGCAAATTCTTAATTTACACAACATTTACACAGTGCCGATTTTGAAAAAAAAACCCTGGCTCAGTTGAAATGTCAAACCTGCAGCATAGCAGGTCTCTATTTTGCTGAAATTTAAACTGAGCTAAAACCATGGTTTAAGAAAATCTAGGAAATTCGTAACGAATCAGGCGATATTTCGTAATGAAATTATGTGCAAGTCATATAAAAACGTACGTAAATCCATGGTTTAGTAAAACCAGCTTTGTGAAATCCACCCTAAGAGAAAACACGAGGTGTGATTTCAGCAGCTACTCTATGTACTTTTGATTTCTGAATTATTGTTTTTTCACAGTAAAATCACATGACATTTTGTTTTGTATAAGTGGTCACTGGTCAGCGTTTTCTGGTCTGACATTAAATTAAAGTCTGACCAAAAAATGCTGAACCGAAAACGAAACATGTGACTTTATATTCATTACCAACAAAGACTAGACTTTAAAGAACAGGCACCAAGAGTACTGCAAGTAGTCACAAAAAACATGCCACCTGTTTTCTCTCAGGGTTCAGCAATATTTTTTCAGACTTTGGCTATAATTCGTCAGTAATTTTTCTTATTTATGTGACTATGTGTACGGTTTGACATGTTCACACAATTGTTGGGTTCGCAGCGAAGAGGGGTACATTGTATTCATATTTGTTGTTGGGTTGAGTTCGAGGGTTTTGTATTGAAATGTTGTTATTATTAATATTATTATTAATAAAGTTAGTGGGTTAGTTTATAGTCAAGATAAGGAGGTATTTATGTTGAAAAGTATTTGAAGTTTAATTTATATTTAAAGGAAAAAAACTATGAGAATTAGTGATGTCGTTTGCTATAGGAATGAAAAAGGATGGAGAGTATGGTAATGATAGAAGTGAAGTGAATTGTGAAATTGGTTGGTTATATGATTAATTTTTAATGGGTTCGTTTTAGGCGTTTTTGGGAGGTTTACTCATTCAGATAAATTAAGTGTCTTTGCATAAAGTAGAACTATTTTTTGGCTAAAAGTATGCCATGTATTGAAAGTCCATCGGTCTTCTTTTTTAAGAAAAGTATTTAAAAAGGCTTTTTTCAAAATTAAGTTTTTTTACAAATATTCTGCGTCACAGGCTACAGCTATGAACCGTCGATTACGTTATCCCAGTCAATTTACTGATTTTGATGTCAATTTACTGAGAGGATAAAAGATAACCGATTAAGCGTATTTTTCAGCATTTAAAATCCTGTAAAAAAATCAGTTGAAATTTTGAAAAAATGAAGCATTCCTGGAGATTTTGACCTTTATGCTAATTAAAGTGCCAAAAATTCGTGCTCAAGTATCATTAGTAACTTGAGTTCTGTGGGCGTAAAGTTTACATAAAAATAACAAAAACCTATAAAACGCAACTATAACCTTAAATTGACGTGCTTTATAATAAGTCAGGTATATATTTGTAGGAAGATTGTAGCTTAGATGAAACTTGGTATCTGCTGAGCGCTGAGCTAGGCCGTTTGTTCCTACTTTATACTATTTATGATATTAAGACCTATAATGACCATGAAGACATGTAATGAGTCTAATATTTGATCCTCATAATTTTAAGAAACAATATGTTAATTTCTAGCATTGCCATTTGCAAAAGTGCAAATACTTTTCGCTGTTTATCTTGTCGTTTACTAAATTACTAGGATTAGAATGTTTTTAATCGACTTTTAATCGACAAGTTCTTTCATTCGACTTTGCTAGTTGAACAAAGGTTTTAGATTTACACATGCATGCAAATTAAAAAAACTTAAAAAGAGAAGAGTCCAGTTTTTTTTAATTTCGTATTGGTTTATGCATGTAGCTTTGCAAAGTGGGTTTTGTAATCTCATTATACAATGACATGATGAGCAGAAGAAAGCAAGGAAGTTCTAAAGTTACTGCTGGATTAGCAGATCAATCGCGGAGGCGCGGAGTAATGGTAAGCTAAAATAACACCTTTTTACGTAGACTATAACTCAAAGTTTAGGTAACTAAAACCAAATCAAAGGTTGAAAGTTTCGGTCGAGGTAACTGCTAAGGTTTTATAAATGCGAAAACAATATTGTTGTTTTCATTATCATTAAAATTAGGATAGTAGTGTTCTACATAGCTACAAAATAACTCCATTTTACGCTGCATATAACTCAACTAATCGAGCATTGATTACGTGACCGAAGCTAAACGTCACAGTAGCATACATTGATGTAGCCAAGTCAGTACTGAGTTAGTTGAAGTTTCCATTATCATTATTAATAGGATAGTGTATATATATTAAATATTATTTGCGTCTAGTTTAGACTAGTTCGACAACATGCATAAATTTCATGGCATTTGAATGTTAATCTTACTGATTTTTAAAAAAATTCAGTTAAAATTTTTTATGTAAAGAGATTTCATCTGACATGGGCTGATTATAGTTAGTCACGAAGGGTCAAGTTTAAAAGACGTCTAGCGGACGATAGGAATGACGTACAAACATGACACTTACATCAATCGTCTTGATTTAAGGAGCGCTTTCAAATGAGGGGTCACATAACCTTGTCACGTGAGCATACCCTGAGATTTATATTTCGGGGTAACCTTAAGCGCTATGTAGTCATGTGACCCCTCTTTTAAAAGCCCTGCTCGGCAGCAATCCAATGATGCTGTTCGTTAGTCTGCCCGAGTTTTTAAAGGCCAGTTATGGCGCCTTAAAGGACATGAGGAAAAAGAACACATTTCGTAATTTAGTAATTACGATTTAATTATGACAAAAGTGTTCTATGGTGCCAAAACCTTAAAATCCTCATAACTTTTGTTATGGGGGTCGCAGCCACTTGGGAATTTCACCATTCGATCGGTGAGACAATGCGCTTCAAAATGAGGGGTCACATGATCTGTTTACGGCAAGTTGACGTAGTACTGACCTTGGTTCCCGGACAAAAAACGCTGTAACTTGGTTTATGCTGTTTTATCAGCCATATGAATGGTGAAAATATAATACGCCAGGGGTTTCTGAGATCACTGCGAAGACGAAACCTGCTTATTATCATTATCATTATTATTAGGTTAATATATATATTGTATGATCTGTAGTACAATCAGCCCCTTTTATGAAATTTTTCAGGGGCCATAACTTTTCATACGGAAGTGGGAGAATAATAATTTTAACGTCATTTGAGAGGAAATTGTTAGAGCTTTCAAATGATGGGTGACATGGCCTTTAACTTGACGTTAAGCTTGCGTCATAATTTAGAATTGGAAAATTAAACGTTTAAACGTGAACAGTATACTTCAAGTAAGGTATCATTCAAAAGCGCCTACTGTTCTGAGTTGAAAGGCGTCAATTTTATGCTTTTACGTTAACGTTGAGGCAAGTTATGACGGTCTGAATATTTGAGAATTAAATGACACTATAGTATCATCTTACATTCGTCGTAGTAGATGTTCGACCCCGAAAATGTCAGTATGAAAATTTTTTATTTTATTCAAACCGGTTTAACGGTTAAACGGTTTCCTTTACGAACTGACTTTGAATAGAAAAATTTTTGGCCACGCTGTCGACTATATGACAAAGTAAAAATGACGTTTCTGCGTTGAGCCGATCCTGAGTTATTATCGTAATTATTTTTTAGCAAGAAAGTTTATATAGTATAGTAAGGTAATTCAAAAGCGCCTACTGTTCTGAGTTGAAAGGCGTCAATTTTATGCTTTTACGTTAACGTTGAGGCAAGTTATGACGGTCTGAATATTTGAGAATTAAATGACACTATAGTATCATCTTACATTCGTCGTAGTAGATGTTCGACCCCGAAAATGTCAGTATGAAAATTTTTTATTTTTTTCAAACCGGTTTAACGGTTAAACGGTTTCCTTTACGAACTGACTTTGAATAGAAAAATTTTTGGCCACGCTGTCGACTATATGACAAAGTAAAAATGACGTTTCTGCGTTGAGCCGATCCTGAGTTATTATCGTAATTATTTTTTAGCAAGAAAGTTTATATAGTATAGTAAGGTAATAATATATATATTGTAAATATATATTGTAAATATATATTGTAAATATATTGTAAATATTGTAAATATATATTGTAAATATATTGTAAATATATTGTAAATATATTGTAAATATATTGTAAATATATTGCAAATATATTGTAAATATATTGTAAATATTGTAAATATATTGTAAATATATTGTAAATATATTGTAAATATATTGTAAATATATTGTAAATATATTGTAAATATTGTAAATATATTGTAAATATTACAAGTCTAGTGCGTCTAGTTTAGACTAGTTAGACTAATAGTATTTATCTTAGTTTAGTCTATTTCATGTTACATTATTTAAAGATGAACAAAAAAATTTTAAAGTTTTTGCCTAAATTCAATTGTTTTGGGATTTGATCACCCATGGTGTGATCTGTACAATTAGCCCCTTTTAGGAAAAGTTTTCAGGGACCATAACTTTTGATACGGTAATGCTACAATTATAATTTTAACGTCATTTGGAAGGAAATTGTTAGAGCTTTCAAATGATGGGTCACATGACCCTGTGACGTGACGTTTAGCGTACGTCGAAATTTAGAAAGTGAAATTTTGACTTACTTTCAGGACGTTGCGCCATCATGTGATATGTCATCTGAAAGCGCTAAAAATTGTCTTTCTAATGACGTAATTTTCATCTTTCTACGATGTTCCTAGCCTAAGCTGTGGCCATTTTTGTGGTTAACCTCCAGAAATAACTGACTACAAAAATGGCCTGTCGCGGAGGAATCTGCGGAGGAAAAATAACTCCATTTTACGCCCTTTTAAAGTCAAAGGCACAGCTTAGCGGTTTAGTATGCAGCATTAACGCTTCTTTTAGACACTTTGATGGAACAGACTGGAAGTACAGAGTTTTCTGTAATAACGTTTAAACGTTGCTTGTAGCAACAGACAAATAACTCCGATTTACGTTGCGTATAACTTTGGAACCAAGCCACTGCACGAGATTCGAAAGTTAAACGTCTTAATAACACACAGGGTTCTAACTGATATTTTAATATGGAGTTGATATCTTCATTATCATTATGAATAGGATAGTATAAGTATATTAATTATTAATCCTTTGGCTTCTAATGTTGCCACTTTTTTGTGTGAAATGCTTTATGGATATGAACCAAACTTTGGTGGAAGGGTCCCCCCCTTGAGTACTTGCACCCCCCAACTTGATGGACTCGTGGCCCCTCGGGGGGCCGGGTCACGTGACCTTGAAAACTGGATCTGGTGTGTATGGACGAAACCTGTTGGGTTTATGTTTCAGCCATTAGGGGTTAAAAAGTGGGTTTTAGGGGTCGAATTTTCGAAATTTGGATTTTGACGTCCCTAGGGGTAATTTGGACCCCGGAACACGAATCCGAGGTCCATTTTCGTCTACGACCCCTCGGGACCCTTCCATGACCCCCCTAGGGCACCCTGCCCAGGGGGTCCCCAGGGGTCAAATTTTCGAAATTGGGATTTTGACGTCCCTAGGGGTAATTTGGGCCCCGGAACACGAATCCGAGGTCCATTTTCGTCTAGGACCCCTCTGGACCCTTCCATGACCCCCCTAGGGCACCCTGCCCAGGGGGTCCCCAGGGGTCAAATTTTCGAAATTGGGATTTTGACGTCCCTAGGGGTAATTTGGGCCCCGGAACACAAACAGAGGGACCTCTACCTAGAATAGAGGGTCCTTTGCTTAGAATAGAGGGTCCTCTACCCACTGTCGGCAACCCGTTGTAGCCACCCGACTAGTTGTTTTTTTTCTCGTGGTCCAAAAAATTTGTAACCGGTTTTTCTCGGGAGTTACTGCATGGATTGGTCCCAAACTTTGGTGGGGGGACCCCCCCTATGAGTAGTTGTGCACCTGACCTTGGTGACCCCCTGACCCCACGGGGGGCCGGGTCACGTGACCCCGAAAACTGTTTTCGGTACCGTTAAAACACCAAGGGGGGACCCTAGTGAACTTGGAAAATTTTTGGTCATGGATTTGGACATAAAAGTTGTTTATAGGGGTAGTTTGAGCCCTGAAGACGAATCTGGGGTTATTTTTTACCGAAGACCCCCCTGGAGCCCCCTATGACCCCCCCCAGGGTACCCCCCCTAGGGGGTCCTCAGGGGTCAAATTTTCGAAATTGAGATTTTGATGTTTTTAGGGCTAGTTTGGGCCCCTGAACACGAATTTGAGGTTCATTTTTGTCTTGGAGTCCTCTGGACCTCCCTATGACCCCCCCCCCCCCACGGTACCCCGCCTAGGGGGTCCTCAGGGGTCAAATTTTCGAAATCGAGATTTTGATGGTTTTAGGTCTAGTTTGGGTCCCTGAACAGTAATCTGAGGTCCATTTTTGTCTAGGACTCCTCTGAACCTCCCTATGACTCTCCCAGGGTACCCCCCCCCCCTAGGGGGTCATCAGGGGTCAAATTTTCGAAATTGATATTTTGATGTTTTTAGGGGTAATTTGAGCCCCTGAACACGAATCCAACGCTTATTTTTGCCTAGGACCCTTCTCGATCCCCCTACGGCCCCCTCAGGGACTAAAAGGTGAAATTTTCGAAATTGAGATTTCGGGGTTTATGTGGACAATTAGGGTCTCTAAACATACATAGCGGGTTTTTTACCGAAAATATACAATCTTTTGCCTATAATAGAGGGTCCTCTGCTTAGAATAGAGGGTCCTCTGCCTAGAGTAGAAGGTCCTCTGCCTAGAATAGAGGCTCCTCTGCTTAGAATAGAGGGTCCTCTGCCTAGAATAGAGGGTCCTCTGCCTAGAATAGAGGGTCTTCTGCCTAGACTAAAGGGTCCTTTACCGAGAATGGAGGATTTTCTGCGTAGAACATTAGGTTCCCTGTCTTCAGAAGGTTTTTGCTTAAAATTTAGGGTCCTCTACCTAGAATAGAGGGTCTTCTGCTTAGAATATAGGGTCCTTTGCCTAAAATAGAGGGTCCTCTGTCTAGAATAGAGGGTCCTCTGTCTAGAATAGAGAGTCCTCTAACTAGAATAGAGGGTCTTCTGCCTAGAATAGAGGGTCCTCTGCTTAGAATAGAGGGTCCTTTACCGGTCGGCAACCCGTTGTAGCCACTTGACTAGTTACATTTATTATTATGTTATTTTTTATTATTTATTTATGTTGTTTCTTCTAGACAGCGGCGCTGGCGCTACGGACGAGGAGTCGCGCCAGGAAGCAGAGGATGAGTTCGCGGCTCACGTTGAACAGGTGATGCGGGCAGTGATTGGAACCATCAGCGGCGAGGGAAATGCCATGGCACAAATGGGGCCGGGCACGGTCGTCTGGGAAATGCAGCCCGTCATCGGTGTTCAGGTGGGACTGGGATGGTGGGGCAGCGTCTTTTTTTATTCGGTTTAATATTATTTTATTACAATAATATAATATTATTGCAAATTGTTTTTCCTGCTGCGCGGCGCGCGCAGCAGGCTTCTTTAGAATGAGGTGAGCGGAAAATAACGTGCAACTAAATGAGAATTCTGTGTGCGTCTCTGTGCATTTTTATCAGCGTAATTGTGCGGTTGCAGGTGAGCGTCAGTGTGCGTTCCAAATGTGTCTGTTCTACAGCTCTGTTCATTGTTTGTCTATGTGTCATTGTAACTACCTTCGTACGTAAAAGCACGTACGTAACGCACGGCTAAAGTACACACAAAATCCGAAGCTCATTTGCATAATATACATGAGTATGTTTAAACACAATGAAATATTAGTTGCAAAAATTGTTTATCACCAATTTAATATTCATAACAGTCGATATATTTTCCTTTGACTGATTACATAGTAAACTTGCAGTAAAGTCTCACACAAGTCTCACTTTAAAAGTTCATCTCACATTATTCACATAGTCTCAATTATCCACTGTTCACAGTTCACTTAAGGCGTAATTAAGAATAAAGATAAAATGAAATTTATCTTTGGCACGATGTCACAAACAAGACCAGTACCACTACAAGAGCCAACACAAATATGTATGCTCAGAGAGAGACTCAGAGTGCATTTTTGCGGCAAGTACGGCGTTACTTGCAGCTTTTAGAAATGGCAATATCAATGCACCCAATGAAATTGACTTCAGGATTCCAATCATCAAGCATACGAAAAGCTGCTACATAGTCAACGTAGGGGTAGGGACCGACATTTAAGGCATAAATGAGCTTCCAAAAGTTGCCCAAATGCATCATTAGTTAACAAATTTTATATCAATGAGCAGTTGTCAGAGATTTATGGATGACCGGTTGACGCAAACATATGTATGAATTAGAATGGTCATCAATGAAACGTAGGGTTGCGAAGTGTAAAAAAGTAAAAAAGTAAAAAACGTTTTTTACACTTTTTTACAGTAGCAAAATTTCGGACTTTTTTACAACTTTTTTACACTTTTTTACACCTACTTTTTTACACTTTTTAACACTTTTTTACACCTACTTTTTTACACTTTTTAACACTTTTTTACACCTACTTTTCGTATTTTTTTACAAATATTTTACTAATTTTGCGAATTTTCAGAACAAAATTGGCCGAAAAAAAAAATTCAAGTCTCGCATTTACCAAAATTTACTGAAATTCAAAATCACCAAAATTTTTCGCATAAAAATACTCATATAAAATTGTTTCCTGAAACTTATTATGTTGGCTACAACACATGAGGAACTTTTAGCGTAATTTGTTATTTGTAACGAAGCAAACCCAGCGGGTACGGCCTACTCCCATTCGTGAAAGTTGAGTTATTGGTGCAGTGGTACACCTTTAAAAAATTTCCAGCGTATTACAGTCTAGTGTGCGGGTAAATAAATCTGTAGAACTGGTATCCACGTGGTGTTTGAATTGCATTATTCAAAATTTTGACATTTTTGACGGGTCGTGCGGCGTGCTTCCCGACGGCCGTGTGGCGTGTAACGTTACCGACAGAAAACCAGCATTTGAAAACCAACCAACAATGGAACTTGTTTGGAATGAAACCAACATTTGGGTCAGATTTTGTGACTACAGCTGTCGGTTTTTTCCGCAAGTAGATTTTGTCCTGCACAGTGCAAAAACTTCTTTCACAACAGTCCTTCACACGTCTATAGATACTGTTTTGACACTGTCTTCTATAGACACGCTTTAGTCTAGCGTTAAGGGGGTAATTGCGTTTTTAGGTGTTTTTTTGGAAAGCCATATCTCAGCGTTTAAAAATTCAAATCGCAAACGGTCTTTTGCATTAAGTACACCCATGTTTTGCCTGAAATTATGCTGTGTATGGAAAGTCAACCATTGGTCATCTTTTTAGGACAAGCGTTTAAAAGTTGGTCCTTTCCAAAATTCATGTTTTTTTACAAAAAGTTTGCGCCACAGCTCTGAATCATACAATTACCTGTTGGGGCTGAAAGTTGGCAAGATTTTTAATACGTCCAAAATCCCCAGGCATGTCCCCCACTTTTTTGATAACTAGTCAATTTACTGAGAAAATAGCTTGCAAACGAATGCACCGAAAATTTAAAGTGTTTTCTTATAATTAAAGCCCTCTAAAATGGTCCATAGGTAAAATTTTGAAAAAGTGAGAGACATGCCTGGGGATTTCGACCTTTACAGTAATGTGCCAAAAATTCTTGCTCAGCCGTCATTTGTAACTTGAGTTCTGTGGGCGCAAAGTTTAGATAGAAATCACAAAAACCTTGAAAATGCAACTACCACCTTAAATGATAGCTAATGGCTCAATTTAGGGGCAAAATAAAGACGTGCGTTTTCCCCAGATGGGACTCCTCCTTCTTTCTGATTTTACATAACAGAAACAGCTTATCTACAATACATACCTAAGCAAGCGACAGATAATTGAAACATGTTACCGGCTCGGCGGTCACAAATTTCAACCTGGTCTCAAACTGTGTAGAAAACGTGTAAATATCATTCTAAACTATAAAATACTTTTTTACACTTTTTTACAGTTTTTTACACTTTTTAACACTTTTTTACACTTTTTTACAGTGTAAAAAAGTAGGTGTAAAAAAGTCCGGACTTTTTTACATGTAAACTAGCAACCCTAATGAAACGGGATTGCAGTAACCCATGTCAGAGAGCAATTATGTTATTGCAAATATTGCTGTGTGCAGTTTTGCAGTTTTTTGATGTGGTTCGAAATCACTGATTTTGATTCTCACTAGCATGGCTATACTGCGACTTTTAATAAACTAAACATGCAGTTTAATGCATGAAAAAAAGCTGCAACTATCAGTTGATGACGATATTACTTCGTGCAAATGACTATCTGCTGCGCAGCAGGTTTTGGTTCACAGAGTGAAAATATAGGTTTGATATTCTCAAGCTCCTTTTGCATTAGGCTTTGCTTGTTTATTTTTCATTTCAGTTTAATATGTTTTTATAGCAAATATCTATGTTTTTATTGTTTATTTCAGTTTAATAATATGGCAAATATCTATGTTTTTATTGTTTATGTCAGTTTAATAATATAGCAAATATGGATTTTTAGTATTTTTATTTAGAAGATGATCCTCAAATTTTTCATCATGACTAGTAACGCAAATTTATAAGTCATATATTTCGACAGGATGACTGTACGCTGCAGTTTTATCCAATTTAATTTACGTCTTTACGTCATTAAAGTCTGACGTTGCGGTTGCACCACACCACTTGAAAAACGAAACATCAGATTTTGTTTCGAAGCATGACGTGAATTCGTTACGAAAAGAATGGATTTTGACTATCAAGTCGAGTACAGCAAGTATATAGTTGCAGAAGGCGTCATGGTCATGCCACTAAAATAAGTGAGCGGCGCATCTATTTTTTGTCAAGACTTTAGTACCCTCTTGTGTTGTTCAGGTCAGTGCCACGGCGGCCGCCCCTACGGTTGCGAGCCAAGGCGACAGCCAGCCTGCCCCTGAGCCCCCCTCCGGGCCTGGTCCCGGCCTGGACGGCCTATTGCAGACCCTGGGCCAGCTCCAGAACGATCCCCAGCGCACGGTAGGCTCTGTGCTGCGAGATCTGACGCCGCCCGAAGCCGATGCCGATAGCGGCCCGTTTACTCGCCTGATGCGAGCCATTCTGGATCACGTGACCTTTCCAGATCTCCGGGCCATCATTCAGAACGCAGACTGGACACCGCTCAATCGCATTATGCCACAAATCAGACAGATTATTGTTGAACAGGTGAGTTATAAATTTGTGGCACACATGTAGTTGGGTAGGGATAGGAGGGAAGACTGGAAAAAATTCGGTCCCGGGGGAGGGAGGGGGGTTCCACCAGGGTTAAAAAAAGGGAGGGTCCCTGCGGGAGAAAAATTTTGGCTAAAATTTGAAAAAATCGGCATTTTTTATGAGTTTTAAGCTAAAAATTTCGTCATTTTCTGGGTATGGGTGTCAAAATTGAGTAGAGGCAGGGGAAGGGGGGTCCCCCCAAGAGAGGGAGGGGTACCCAAAATTTTTATGCTGTTACATGTAGTGATGTGGATCGGATCGGATCGGTCCGAAATTTTGATGCCGATCCGATCCGGATGCTTGATTGGCGATCCGATCCGATCCAGGCCCGGATCGGTCGATCCGATCCGATCCGCCGATCCGATCCGATTAATTACGTAACCTTGATGAAAGCTAAAAAATCTTTTGTAGAAAAATTGTTAAGTATAATTTATTATAATGAGTAGGTATATTGCTTTAAAAATGTAATGAGTTTGTATAGGTATAAATGATAAGATGGCATTTTTGTAATGAGAGCAACTTTTTGTAATGAGAGCAACTCTAATTGGAATGGAAATGTCTTGACAATTTTGGGTCACTACCGCAGGTCGTGGATACCCACTGGTTGGGTTGGGTTGGATTTGGATCGGAAAATTTGAGCCGTGGGTCAGCCTTTGGGTATACACACCCACTTCAGGCTGCGCGGGTTGCTGCATTTTGTCAAACCGGCGAAAAAATTCTAAATTTTTTTCACGTGTTCAATCCAATCTGGGTACATAAATTTGGTTACCATTCGGTTAAAGTAGGTAGCAATGTGAACAATGTACAGCTGTATATACACTGCGCGAATTATACAAGGGTATCTGCTGAAAACGATCGATCATCAGGTACGGTATCTTAAAATAGTGGGTCAAAGTTGGTCGTGGTCAATTTTGACGGCGCGAGATGGATCGTGGGTTACCCACAAGTGTCAAACCGCGGGCTGGGTTGGGTCGCGGGTAGAAAGTGTTGATTCGCGTCGATTCCCAACTCTTGTGTTAACGAAAAGAATGTTGAAAGATTGTTTTTGTTGGCGAAAATTAAGATAAATATTTTTCTAAACATTTCACATCACACATTTAGAACGCGTCTTCACGCAAGTTCAGTGATGAGAAAACTCGCCTCCACTTGCATATGGTCTATGCACTCACTGTACGCTTTCATTAATATAAAACCGATATTTTGATAATTTGAGTAGTAGTTATACTTGTGCGTTTGATTGATCGCTCGAAAAGTTTTTAAAATCACGCAAAATTTTTGGCAAATTACGAAATTTTGTGGTCGAGACTCAAAATTTATACTACCGATCCGGATCGCCGATCCGAAATTTTAAAGCCGATCCGATCCGGCGATCCGATCCGGCAAATTCAGCGATCCGATCCGATCCGGCGATCCGATCCACATCACTAGATGTATCTTTCTTGCAAGATTCACGAAAGGTGTGCAACGTTAGACTCGGTCTAACCAAACGATCGAAGCGAAACGTTATAATGGAGAAATTTCTATGTGATGAAATTGGTATGATCTAGTCTTTTGATTAACAGGATTAAACGGATTTATTTTTATCGTTAAGTTTTTGGCGTTTTATTCGAGTTTTACTTACTTTTTTATTTTGTGATATATTTGTTTATTTTCACAATAACATTTTTATGCCTAATGATCACAGTTTAACAGTGGGGAGTTAATTATGGGTGTCCGGGAACCCCCAGATCTTTGATTTTGCTGCAAGGACAACCAAAATTAGAACCAACTACCAAGGTACATGTCCAAGCAAAAGGTCTTAATTATGGGCTCTTAAATAATGGTCTTTCTGTCGGACCAATGCAAGTTTTACCTAACTTTTGTTTTAAATGTTTGAAAATCACTACTTCTTTGCTAAAACAGTTTGAAATTTGGGAAGGGGCTGGTGCAAGGCAGTCAATGTCGGTACAAAACCCCCATCAGAGAACCCCGTGTTTATTTCTGGAGTTCTATAGAACTTATCTGAATTCTGAAACTTAATGGAACTTCTGCAAGTACTTTCAATTATCAATGCATCTTTCGTATTTCACTGCTATTTTGCGCTATATTTGACAATTTTAGCTATTCTTAAAGTATAATAATAATAATAATATTGATATTCCTAAATATTCCTAACCTGGCATATTTTTAGGCAAAGTTTTATGGGGGGGGGGCGTTGACCAGGAAAAAACGGTTATTATACTTTGTATGTTATTATAGTTACGCTAATACTAAATTTAACGAAAAAGGACCCAAAACCCCGACGAACACGACATCGCTACAGCTTCCAGCTTAAAATGTCCTTCCGGAAAAAATTTTGGGCTATGGGGGGGGGGGGTATAGCAGGCGGGGAAAAAAACCCGCATTTTCATATTTCGTAATGTAGCTCATAGACTATACGTTTTCACGGGAAACCAAAAAAATCTGTCGTAGGCCTAACCTTGCTCTAAATGCTGGCACCGGTTTCATTTCGCTATCTCTTACCATTTTTTGGCGGGAAGCCAAAAACTTGCCGGGAAAAAAACCCATTTGGGGGAAAAAACCATGTGGGGGAAAAAACCCACCCCATAAATCACCCGAAAAGTGTGTTAGCGGTAGTTTTTCAACGCTATGGCACGTATTAGGAGTAGTAGACGCCCCTGATACCAAAACTATACGCAGATTTGCTATGGGGCCTCAGGTAGACAAGTTTAAAAACGGCCCTTCGCAGCCCATTATAAAATTTTGAATTGTCAGATTACCCCAACTGAAATGGGGGGGGCGCCCCCCCCCCCCACTAAAAATATACCAGCCTAACTATAATTGTTATTTCATTTATTTAAATAAAAATGTTCAGGCACTGAACGGTGTGGAGAATCCCACGGAGGCGGAGCTACGCGCAGCGGCCGAACGACTGATGCAGTCTGAGCGGCCAATCAGTCGAGAGATCACCGACGCCACTCGCTCGCGAGCAGCCAATCAGGTGGACATAGTGGCCAGCCTGCAGCGCTGTGAGCAACGCCTATTGGTGGATCTGCTGCGTATTATTTTCGGCTTTTGTGACGTCAGTGGGACTCTGGGACAGGCCGTCTATAATCGCACCCTGAGGGGACTCAGACAGTTGACCCATGTGGGAGTCTACTGCTGTGCTGACGGCGTACCAGCTTTCGAAGACCTCTGTCGACGATATATGGAGTCCATTGCCACCGGTCCTGATAGTGGACCATTGATGGTGGGATATATATATATATATATATATATATATATATATATATATATATATTATTATTATTATTGAGCTTTGATTACTGATTGGCTTGTAGTGTTGAGTGGAGTTAACAGGGTTTTTGGCCGTGCTATAATTCTGATGCAAATGCAAGTCTTGTCTGTTTCATTCATAACAACCTGGGGTTTGCTATTCGGCTGCAAAACTTGTCCTTGGAGTTTAACAAGTACATTAGCGTTTTTCTGTTGAAGAGTGGGATCTCTTCCCTATAATATTCTACCCAAACTGCTGCCCTTGGACAGAGGGCATTTTTATAATAAAACATACATCTTTAGGGTCAATTTAATGAGATAAGCTATTCTTCAGGTTATTCTATTCTCGATATATTCTATTTTGGTGCAAGCCAGGGCAAAAATTATTCAGAACTGTGCATTAGGAGGACGTATATAAATTGTAATCCATGTAATCCGCCTACTCCTGACATGTAACCTGGTCAAAATTTTGGGGGGTCTGTACTGACCAAGTTTTGGGGACCCTACCCCCTGGTAGAACTGAAATTTCCTAAATTTTACACAATCTTGTAAAATTTTCTCAATAAAGTGCCATTTCTACTAAATTTGCCTAAATTTTCGGGAGCCCCCCCGGCCCCCCGATTTTGGGGAGATTCCCCCCCCATCCCCCCTCATCCATGTAATCCGCCTAATCCCCCCGTATATTAATCCTTAGGGCAATGCAGCCATGGCTCCGATGCTGAGCGTGATGGTGCTGGACAGCATGCGACCGCTCTACTCCGGGCAACTGATGGACGGCCTGGACGAGTTTGTGGTCATGAAGCCAGAGCCGCAGACCACCAGTCCCTGTCCCGAGACTCCCACTGCACAGACCACCACTGATGATGTTAGTTGGGCTGCTCTTGATTTGTACTATCCTAACTTTTATGATGTTAATAAGGCTCGAGTCATACTTACAGCCTGCAGAATGACGTCACTAGCAGCCTAGTGCAGTGGGATCAGCCAGCGCATGTGACGGCATTATTTCGTCCATTTGTCGGCTAAACGGACATACGGCTGTAAGTATGAATCGAGCCTTAAGGAGGCGCTCCGAATAACTTCCATGACTTTTTTATCTTTTAAGTCGACGTAGGTTCTAGCTAGGATAACTTTCGTTTAAAAATATTAAGGCCCGCTACAAAGCTCTGTTTCTGAGTAAGTTTCACGTTCCGCCTGCCTTGTTCTAATTTTTTATGACCGATTGAAATTTTCTATTTTTGCCAAATGCGCACTATTTTTCAAACGGCATAAGTGCGCGAAACTTTGTTCAAATTTTATGATCTATAGCTTAAACTGTAGGTAATTATATTGCCAAGGTGTATCTTTTCTCATAATTTCGATCCAATTGTTTTGGCTCATATTATACCAGTTTTTCTAAAATTGGTCATATTAAAAACGCTGCAGAATTTCATCAAAAACAGAAATCAACATTTTCAAAGAAAACCTGCATCTACATATTTTATAACTTCAAGTCAAATTTCACAATAAAAAACGACGTGGAGGAGAGCTATCACGAAAAAAAAGGCTATTGCCGATCATAAAAACCTGAGGTTTGCCCACACAAGCGACATTGTCAAAAAATAGAGCGTATTTTTAACACAAGTAACCGTTCAGAAAAGTTGGAGAAGCCAAAGAGTAGCTAACGAAAAATTAGCTTGAAAAATAGTGTATTTTTGTCAATGTCGCTCAACGTAATTTTGGAATTTTTTTAGAAAGGTTTGCCTACACAAACGACTTTTTAAAAAGTTGCAGTCATCTATTCTCAGCGAAAACCTGTTATCAAAAGTAACAAAAGCCATACGCAATTTTTCGAAAAATCTTCTCAAAAATTTTACCATATTAAAATTCAGTTCAAAAAAATAAGTTCAACAAAACTACACGTTATATATATCAAACGAAAGCTAACTCACTGATGAACAACCTTTCTTCAAGAGCAAAGTCCAAAAACGTGACTGAAAAAATTTACAGCCCAAAGTCAGTTATTCGGAGCGCCACCTTAAGGGTCGATTCATACTTATATAGCCGTATGTCCGTCGTTGAGCCGTCACTATTTTCTACTTGATCTTGTACACTATTGGTGGTGTGATTGTGGCGCATTAAGTCTGCCGGCTGAACGGGCATACGGATGTAAGTATGAATCGAGCTTTAGACGTATAACACTGATGTACTGAAATGGTTGGAGCCATAATGTGGGTGGGTTCACAGAAGGTGTTTTTAATAACTTAAACCCAGACTAAGTCGAACACGAGGTAGTAGAAAATACCCATAGATAGTTTCATTCCGATGTTCGATTTCATTGAATAAACTTATTATGATTTAATAATAACATTATATTATATTATAGCATGTTGAAATTATTCAGTGTTTGTAAGAGCAGGCTTTGTTTTTGCCGCTAGGCCAGTCCAGTGACCGAGTCAACACAGGCAGACAGCCAGGCGCCAGTGCCAGAGGGGGCGAGTGCTGACTCCCTGCGGGGTCGAGTGTCCACGGACTCGGCGGCCAGTGAGGATTTCATGGATACCATTGATAGCATCGAGCGTGCTAATGGTTAGTCAGTCAACTACGCTATTGGGGTGGCTAATAATAATAATGATGCTACTGGCTAATCTCATTGCTAAAGTCTGACCAAAAATTGCTGGACCCTGAGACAAAGAAAAATACACCGTTTTCATTTAACAAAAGGAACGATGCAAGCGTCAAGGCGAGTAGTCGCGAAAATCACGCTACCTGTTTT
>JASANF010011247.1:0-47270 GCA_030248245.1 Trissonchulus sp. WLG1_4
GTATGGTTAATTTAGTCAATAATGGCAAAACTATGCTTAAAACATACTGTCGTGGGCATACATGTAACGGGGTCAAAATTTTGTGGGAACTTCTCTCCTGATCGACCAAAAATACCCTGAATTTTGTAAAATTTTCCTAAAAAAGTGCCACTTTTACTTCCCCCCTCAATTTTTCGCGTCCTTGCCTGAGGGCTATCTCCTCCCCATCAGACTTGTATGCTCGGGGGGTCATACATGGGGCAGTATGTATGTGTTCGTTTGTATTAAATGTTTAGTTTAGTCTGCTGTTTGCTGTGCTAATTTTATTTGTCCGATGCCTTGTTAAATTTCTCAGTGTTTATTGAATAGTTGTTTTGCTTAATTAAAATGTTTCCAGAGTCGTAGATTCTTTGGTCTGCGCATCAATAAAGTTGTTTACCCTGTACAATACGAAATTCATGACTTGTAAATACATGATGAAGTCAATTTTAATTCCAACTTGTAAAATTTCTTGTCAACACGTAACTGTAAGTTATATAGCGCTAGCACACTTTTCACGAATGCATTCCTTATAATGCCTTATAATCCTTATAATAGCCGAAGCACAAACCAATTTTCACCGATCAGATTAATTAGCCTAAATTAAAGCTAAAACTTAGTGCAGAGCAACCGAACATCAGTGTAGAGCATCCGAATATTATGCGTAAAATGGCTTCATCCGGATATTTTATATATATGTTATTGTAAAACCCGAAATAGAAGCATTTTGAGTCTATTTTAAATGACTTAACCTTTGGTATCTCTGCTCAGGACATAAGGCAAAACTTAAAAAATAGATTACACAGGTTGATAATTGATATAAGACATTAGGCGACGTGTTGAATTCTTTCGGCCTTATCCAAAATTGGATTTAACGGATTAGATTTAAATTAATTTTGCTAATAACGCAGCATAAAATGAAAACAGCCGGCTGAAATTTTGCCCCACATGGCTCACATACCGGTACCTCGGTGTGTGCCAAGTTTCAATAAATTACGTTTGACTGACGCTGCGTTACTGACGAAATAAAGTTAAATCTAATTTTGTTTTGGATAAGACACTTTGTCAGCACCACGGTTTTTTTTTGCTCAAATTTGTGCTCATTTGAGCATTGGAACATAAAAATGAGCATTGAAAAATAAAAATGAGCATCGAATGAGCATTGTTGCTATTGCCCAAAGACGTCACCAGGATAAAAAAATTGAGATTCTGAAAAATTTCCCCGAGTCATGTTACCGAAGTGTCCGCCCCTTAAGTTTTTCCGGTGGGTCGGAACCTTTTTCGGGATGTCCCAGATTGATCCAAATAAGATTATTAGATATTGTTTCTCTATTTATGTTGCCAAGCAGGGAAGTGCTTGACCATCACTTTATTTTTCACAGATTTTTGTCTCAGCTTATGTATCCAGTAGTCAGTATATATATCAGGCTAAGGGCGTAGCCACGTGAGGAATCACCCTGTTGGATCGGCGAAGCAAAAAAATTTTCACAGTGCTCGAAGTTGCGCACAAAAATGCTGATTTTTAAGCAAAAATGGCTTTTTCCTGCATGTTTCAAAGGTTTGTTTTCTTAAAAATTCGGCATGTTTTATTGGTGGCTGCCGCCCCTTTGCAAACTTGCTATATTTAAAAAAAATTGCCCTAGGTGCGATTTCTTTTTTCTCAAAATTCTGGTTACGTACGACCTGGATACAGGACGTATCAAGGGCGTACCCCCCCCCCTTTTGGTCAACTCATAACTCATAAGAAAATATCAACAAGGGTCCCCTCTTCGATTTTGGCTCGCCGGAAATTCCGATACGTCTCCAATTGACCAAATTTGGTCCAAAAATCAAAATTTTCTCTAATCTTTTCTGGGGGCTGCCGCCCCCAAACCCATGCAACTCTGTGGCTTCCTATTCCTTATTGTTATCTTTCGTCGAAGCCTATGCATGTATACACGAGTACATTATGCTGCATTTACATGTCTACACAGTACACGAGTATATTATGCTACATTTACTTGTGTATATAATACACTGTCTGATGGACTTTACCATCTTTTGTTTTAAAATTTCTGTCGAAAAAAATTTCTGATACGTCTCTAGTTGACCACATTCGGTCTAACAATTTAAAAAATCGTCAATTTTTTCTGGGGGCTGCCGCCCCCAGACCCCTGCAGCGTTGTGGTTTAATAATCTTGCGTTTGTAAAGCGTTTTATAAGTGTTAAAATTGCCAAAAAGGGCAATTTAATCTAATACCAAAAATCGAAAAGTCATTCCCCTCCGAAATTTTTTCTGGGTACGCCACTGAACACTCGCCCCACAGAATTTCTCAGTTCTACCTTGTGTTGTCTTTACTTACTAAATACTTCGACTTGTAACGGTTACATACCTGTCATTTTAGCAATGCATCAGTGCAAAAAAACGTTTAACATTTTTTGAGCATTCGAACTTGAAAATGAGCATCGAAATTTAAAAATGAGCACAAATTGAGCATTGGCCGTTTTGAAAAAAAAACCCTGGTCAGCACAAACAAAAATTTCGAGATGAGGGACGCTTGGTGCGGACAATAAACTGTTGTGTCCCGCCACTGATTTATACACATAATTTTTTTAATCTGGTGACAGTTGACGAATCGGTTCTACTGGTTTGGTCAAGTATGGCGCTTTCGGATTATATTATGGACTTTCAAGAAGCATTAGAATTTCTGACTAACTCAACGTGTCTAGTTCAGTTTAAAATGGAATACCTCATTTTATTAATCAAAATTTTTTGTGAATGCGTTGTCACAAATTAACAGGGCATTTTACAGTATTTAGTTGTTTATCTGCTTCTGCGTCATTCATGTTTTCGAAATGTTTGATCAGAAGCCGTATTAAATTTAAATCCGTTTTTATAATTTTAAAATTAACATAAAAGCGAGGTTTACAGGTGCAAAAATTTATTATATAGCAGAGCAAATTATCGGTCGCAAGCGCTTTGGGTTTATTGTAAATTCGACCGAGTCGCGATGTGGGCTAAAATGTTAGCGTTTCTTTTCATAGCTTGCTTAGCCTTCACTGCTCATGTAAGTAAGCTCAAGTCTTTCAAAACCAAAATTCATAGTTTTAAAAAATGCAGAACATTTGGAACAAATGCAGGAATGCTTTGGGTTTTTTTGTTAGTACATAGAACTGGAATGAGCAAAACATAAAAATAGGTGCTGCAAACAGCTTTAACCTTTAACCCTTTAATTCCCAGAGCTGCCATTTGGCACATCATGTGATGAATACCCAATCGGGGGCCATAAAACTTGATTTGTTCATTCTATTCAGCTGAACTGCAAATTGTTTTTTCAGAAAGCTTAGATCTTTATATTTAGTGGCCAAATTTTGAATCTTCAAATCTTGAAAAACAAAACCTATGCTTCCATAAGCAATGTGCAAATTTAACTTTTTTTCATCGCAAAAGTAGTATTTTCTTCGTGACCTCATCAAGATTTTGGGTTGCGCCGCCAGCAGTCAACTTTGTATGCTTCATATACAACAAATGTTGTACTCTATTGCTAGCCTTCAACTATGGCAATCGCACGACTTTTGTGTTAATACTCTAGGGGGAGGTACATTATGCCTGAGCGATGGCGCAATTTTTTCACAAATTCTCAACTTTGAGCGCTTATAACGCAAAAACGGTGCGTCCTAGACAATTAATTGACTCACTATGATTTGTGCACCATTCATTTCTCTATCGAATGGTGGTTTCGCGATCTCTCTACGATGCACGTAACTCGAGCAATGATCAAAAAACTAGAAGGTGTCAGAATCAGGCTGCCTGGCGCGAGATGCTCTGGGCATTAAAGGGTTAAGTAGGCTATCTTTAACTAGACTACCAGATCAGAATAACTTTATTCTTGTCAACTTCAAAAAGTTCTGCGGCTGAATATGGCTTAGTCGATTCCATTTTTGAATTAGTTAAACCTATAATTAATTCATCCATTCGTGTTAATCCAAAGTCTGACCAAAAAATGCGGGACCCCAAGACAAAAAGAAACACGCGGTTTCATTACGACAAGCACTAATTGCCAGCATCAAGAGCACAGCGAGTAGTCACGAAAATTACGCCACCTGTTTTGTCTCGGGTTTCACTCAGCAATTTCTGGTCAGACTTTACTTGATCTATGTAATCCAGTTGATATAATTTGAGGGTTTGGGTTTCTGCCCTGCAGCCAGATGCAACAAGCGTACATGTCTTATGTGTGCCAACTTACTGTCAGTGCAAAATGAGATAACTGCTCAGTCTTATTGACGGCATAGGTATTCCTAGCGAGCCACCTGGTTTTGGTTTTACAAAATAGTGGAAGAGTTAACTCTTCTCTCCGTATAGCAGTTTCCTAAAGAGTAAAGCATGAACTACTAGGCTTTGCATAAGGTATGTAGATTTACAGGGTAGCATTAGAATTGCTCATGTCGAGTGTATGTCAGTTTTGCAGTGACTGCGTGTTAGCTATATAAACCATACGCCCATACCTTAGCACCGAACCCTTTTGACTTTCGACATGTGCATCTGCCTGCTGCTCTAGCTAAAAAGGCAGATTCATCTCCTTTTAAATAGCTACCTTTCGTATCAATTTCAGGGGCAAGATTTGGGTCCTAAAATAGTCGGCGTTGGAGAGACAGATGTTAATGGAGAAGTTGATGCCAATGTTGGGGGCGTTGACGCTAATGTGAAAATTGGCGGAAACGTTGATGAAAATGGTGGTGACGTTGACGGTGATGTTGATATCAACGGAGGTGGCGACCCTGACGCAAATGGGGGTGACGTTGATGCCAGTGTCAATGTTGGGGGCGGTGACGGCGAAGACGCAAATGGAGGTGACGTCGACGGTGACATAGATGTTGACGTGAATGGTGGTGACGTGGACGCTAGTGGTAACGTTGATGCCAACGGGGGTGACGTTGATGCCAGCGTCAATATTGGTGGTGGAGATGGTGAAGACAATAACGGGGGTGACGTTGACGGTGACGTGGATGTTGATACAAATGGAGGTGACGTTGATGCCAGTGTCAAGATTGGTGGCGGCGAGGGCGGTAACGTTGACGGTGACGTAGACGTTGACGCCAATGGGGGTGACGTTGATGGTGACGTGGATG
Source organism: Trissonchulus sp. WLG1_4 (assembly GCA_030248245.1). Classification (NCBI taxonomy): domain Eukaryota; kingdom Metazoa; phylum Nematoda; class Enoplea; order Enoplida; family Ironidae; genus Trissonchulus; species Trissonchulus sp. WLG1_4. The sequence continues at coordinate 5,128 of JASANF010011247.1, forward strand.
TTGACGTCAATGGAGGAGGCGTTGACGGTGACGTAGATGTTGATACCAATGGGGGTGACGTTGACGGTGACGTAGATGTTGACGTCAATGGAGGTGACGTAGACGCTAGTGGTAATGTTGATGCTAACGGGGGTGATGTGGACGCTAGTGTCAATATTGGCGGCGGCGATGGTGAAGATGCCAGTGGTGGTGACGTTGACGGTGACGTAGATGTTGACGCTAGTGGAGGCGGCGTCGACGGTGACGTGGATGTGGACGCAAGTATTGGTGACATTGACGGGGATGTAGACGTTGACGTGAATGGTGAGAACGGCGGCGAAGACAGCGGTGACGCTGACGGTGACGATGAGGACTCCAGCAGCGGTAGTGCAAGCTCAGAGGAAAGCGGCGGCAAAGGTGGCCAAGTACGTTTAAGTATTTTCTATAAATTATAAAGAAAGCTGCTTTGCGTCTTTAAGAAAGTGCAATAGGGATAATCAAGAAGCCTGAAGTAACAGTGTATTTATTAGCAGTCTGTCTCAAAGGTCACTCTGGTAAGCTGTGACTGCCTCCTACATGCAAATAGAACGTAGTGTTTCTGTCTTGTTGAGGTACAAGCTTCGAATGACGTCACCTGTAGTGATTGCCTTTCCCTGTGCCGTTGCAAGATGCAAGCTTTTGTCAACTGTGGCGGACCGTAAGTAGTTTCAATTGTTATGCAAATCTAAACCGAACGTGTGCGCTTGTGTAGAATAAATGATTTTCTAAAATGTTCTAAAAATGATTTTGAGATTAGTTAGTTATTACCAAAAGCATTGGGATAAAATTGGAAATTTTCTGAATTCTCCTGCCGGACAGGGTAGTAGATGCGTTGCACTCTGACGGCCTGCCCGTTTAGATTGAGTATGTTTGTGTTAACTGACAAAAACACTTATACTTCAATGTGAACCTACTTGCATGGTCCGGCAAACCGAACTGGCCTATACCCTAGAATTGGCATATAGGCTAATCCGTCGCCTTGAAGCGACAATTTTGGCATTTCTTTTGAAGCGATTTGAACTTTGGAACAATCCTAAATTATAAGATAAATGTGTATATGGGGTTTTAACCCATTTGATTCAGAATATATTAATATTATTTGTATAATTGTATTTTAGTGCTCACTTCGGAAAAGGCAAGGGTGATGGCAAAGGGAAAGGCAAAGGAAAGGGAAAGGGAATGGGGAAGGGAAAGGGCAAGGGAAAAGGCAAAGGAAAAGGAAAGGGAATGGGAAAAGGCAAAGGAAAAGGAAAGGGAAAGGGAAAGGGAAAGGGAGGTAAAGGAAAGGGAAAGGGAAAGGGAGGTAAAGGAAAGGGAAAGGGAAAGGGAGGTAAAGGAAAGGGAAAGGGAGGTAAAGGAAAAGGTAAAAGAGGAAAGGGCAAAGCCGGAAGACGAGAGGGCAAGGGCAAAGGGCACGGAAAAGGAAAACGACGCTGTCCGTTTGGAAAGGGCAAATTCAGACGCGTGATGCGATGCGTAAAGAAAAGCGGATACAAAGTGTCGTGAGTCTTTTGGTGAAACAAGCATAAAGGCAGTCTTAGCTCTGTCTTGCTAAACGCAGTCTAAGAGGGATATTCTGAGTTTCTGACCTATGTGAAAAGTGTAAAATTTTTCTAAATTACTGAAACAGAACGACGTAGACTAGTTTTAACGTTAGACTGCCTGTATGTATTTCACCCTTGGTGTTTTGAGTTTTTACACATCGTTGCCTCTGACAATATAAAGACGAATTTTCACAGACTTCACGCAAGGTTTAGTTTGAAAAAGTACCAACTTACATGATAATTTAACAAGACTTGAGAATACTTGTTAGTTATATACTGCTTGCTTGTTAGTTATATACTGCTGCTACATTTTTGTCTGCGCAGTTTTAAATTTGTTTTTTCACATTTATATATGTTTTCAGCAAATGTAACTGCCACAAGTATGCAGCACAGCTGAGGACCGAACTGGCGACCAGCGCCCCGACCTCGGCGCCCCCTACGACGCCATTCAAAGAGTGCATCAAGCCGGAATGGCAAAAATGCTTTTTCGACAAGTCAGTATATATTCCGGTTTCCTTGTTTGTTTATTTTGTAGCTATCTGATGTATGCTGATTTCATGATGTTCTATGGCATCCATGTTCTAGATTTTTCACGGAAGCAACAGATCCTTAATTTCAATTTTTAAAAAGTATTTTTGTTTGCTCAAATTTATTAAATTTATTTATTTATTCACTAAAATAACCTTAGACTGGCTGTTAAAGCCTGCTGGCTAAAAGTGGAATATTACGAAGCTTTCTACATAGCTGTTAAGAAGTATTACAGATTTACAGGATAACCATGAAACATTATGTACTATTAATACCCATAGTGTATTGTAACAGTCTATTCGCGGACTGTGTTGAACAGCAGTCATGGAGTAACAGAAGCCTGCTCCTTAAACAGCTGAGGGTCGTTTCATACTAACAGCCGTATGTCCGTTAAAGTTTGTTTGAAGTTGTATTTTTAAACTATGTAAGCTGAATATTGTTTTAGTTGTCAAATCAACGGACAAACGTTTTCAGCAGATAGTTTGGATGCTTTCTACGATACTCTTAAGCAGTGCAAGAAGCGCGTGTTTCATAAAAAGAAAGGGAAGCATGGAAAACATGGCAAGCGAGGTGGTAAAGGCAAATCTAGCTCTGAAGAGACAAGCGAAGGGACAAGTGAAGGGACAAGTGAAGGTACAAGCGAAGGGACAAGCGAAGGTACAAGCGAAGGTACAAGTGAAGAAAACTAAGCTAATTAAGCTAACTAATGCAGTGTATATTTGTATTTGAATAAACAGTAAAATGTTGTTTTGTTTGTCTACCATGAATTGTTTGTGAGACTGTTCCGCAAGTACATTGTTTTCTGAAGTCTGACCAAAAAATTTTTGGCTAATAACTGTAACTTTAACTGATTTATAATCTCACAACTTAAACAGCCCTAGTCACAGGAGGTGGTGGCAAACTAGGTTTACGTCAACGTCCATGTGCTGCTGTTACACTATTTTTGGCATATTCACCAGACTTGTGTTTTGTCCTATAGCCGATGTACCTAGATACAAACTTATGTAACTTGTATGTATATAGGCAAGAGTACATAATAGCTTCTCACTCTATATAGAAGAAGAGTGAGACACTCTTCAGCCTGCCTGTGTTCTAGCTACATGTTGACATTCTATGCAACATGTGACTGGCCAATCAGCGCGTAGATTCCCTGCGTAACACACTTTAGTGTATAATCGCTGGTGCGTTGATAAGCATTAAGATAGGAATAAAAGCGTAATAACTCATTATTTATTCATAGTCTGCTTGCAAAAACATTAAAAAAGGTTTGTTAATACCTCTAGGGATATTTTGGCAAACTTTCAGCGAAATTGATTGAGAAACTTTTGAGATATAAACTTTTCTGAATTTCTTCAAAATTTCTCAATCAATTTCGCTGAAAGTTTGCCAAAATATCCTCAGAGGTATTTGCAAACCTTTTTTAATGTTTTTACAAGCAGACTATGAATAAATAATGAGTTATTAACCTTTATCCCTACCCCGTTTTATGATTGGAGCACGTGCACGGCAGGTTGGAGAGTGTCTCACTTTTCTTCTATATAGAGTGAGACGCTATTATGTAATCTTGATATAGGTATTCCTGTGTAATGTGTAAGTCGGCATCTACCGTATAGCTATCTTCCTACTGTAGAAATGCACTGACAATACGCTATATAGTATTAATTCACTGCAGATATTAAGCAAGGCAAACAGCTGTCATTAGCAAAGTTACGGAAGGAAGAGCAAGGCTAAAAGGTTGGTGGCAACCACCTAGTTGGAAGTTAGTAGCAGACTGACTTTTGTAGAAATTGTAAAGGGTTAAATAGCAGCTTGCAATTTTTGAAAAGAAGAGATATTGCTTAACATGGCGACACAAATTCGGCGACAAGAAGTCGCTAACGGAAGCTTTCGGAATGTAGGTAAACACTATATTACACATACTTTTAAGTGATAAGAATAATTTCACCATAACATTACATTATTACGTATCATACATTAATTATTAAAATTATAGAAAATATTATTATTGTTCATCACTTCCTCTCCCAATTGCTGTGTCCCACAGCTATGATTTCACAGGAAACAAGTATATAGATCGCACATTAGGTCAGAAATTAAGTCATTGGCAATTAATGTGCGCCTGTGCAATCAAGTAACTGTGCGCCTGCCATACTTGAATACTAGAATTAAGGTGGTAGTTACGTTTTCGACAGTTTTTATAAGTTGCTATAACTTTTGATTGACTCAATAAAATTAGTAGCTATCTTTTTCACGTTGAAGAACTTGACCAAAACCACACCTATGCACATTATTTAGCTTAAATCTGTAACAAGCTTGTCAGCAGACACTACTAAAGTAGTCGAATTTCGTGAATTTTTGCATTTTTTATGTTTTGCTTGTAAAATTGACAGTTTAACCCCAACTAATTTTATTCCTTGCACCAACATAGACAACAACAGGGTGAGTTTTAATGCTAAGTTTGGTGCATTTATATGATGCAGAAAAGAAGTTACGGACCTACAAAGTTGAATATTTTCGAATTTTGGAAAAATACAAATTTTCGAATCTAACTATTTCACGCAATACGCTGAATTAAAACAAATAAAAAAATTGACACATCAAAAATTGTCTGAAAAACATGTAAAATAATGCATTAAAAGATTGCAACATCGAGACTTGAGATTTAGTCCACGGAAGTACTTTTTTACAGAATTCTGCGAGTGAATTTGATGTAAAGCAAAATTTAAGCTAACAAAATTTTTGAAATTTTAATATAAGGTAGACACATATGCGTGCCAATTTATCCCAAATTTTAACCAAAATCCTTCTGGTAGTTGTCAAGTTTTGCGGACTTTTGTGTAATGTACTATAGTTCAAAAAGAAATTTTACATAAATGTGACGTAATCTCAAAAATCCAAACGCGGAAGGATAAGTATTGGCATCTAAATTGAAGGCTTTTGACATGCCCGTGTGTCAATTTTTTCTTTTTCCAATAAACTGCCGTTTTGACTAGCTACTACTTTGGCTTAGCGAAACTTAAAATTTACTAAAAATTGCCGTAACTGGCTGAGAAATATTTTTTGCGAAAATTAAAAATGACTATTTCAAGCTATTTTAGCAAGCATTCACCCCATTATAGTTGATAAGTTTCTAAATTAATATGCGTACTATTATTATTGATTGAAAATTAATCGTAAGTTGTCAAGTTTTACTCCTGCAAAACTGTCGAAAACGTTACCACCACCTTAAACTACGTTAACCGCTGTATCTGATGCACAGAAAGCAGACGAGCCAAAAAGAGCCCGTGTCGCTGGGGTGTCGTGTTAGTTCAGTTCAGCCGTTTAGACTTGCTGACTACGGCTGAGTGCACTCAATCTCCTATTCTTAGGGGCTTTTCATCAAATGATTAAAAATGGAAGATTAAAATAAATTTTTTATGAAGACGACATTAAAATTCAGTTGCAGCTCTGAAGATTAAAAATATTAAAAATTTATAGTTTGATTCCAGCGTGAATTTTTAATCAAAAATGGTTTTCATAAAATAGACTAAACATGTGCTTTAACATATGCGCTGGCTGGCACTCACTTGACATGTTACATGACAAGCTTACATAAGCTTAGGTATATAACTAGGGATGGGACCGAAGAAAAAATTTCACCGAATACCGAATATTCGGTTTTTCGTTTTCGGCCGAAAACCGAATACCGAATACCGAATAGTTGGCATTTGTCAAGCAAAGTTTTCTGAGATTTTATAGATCTTGAAAAATAAAACACTACGTATAGATAAATATATAAATACTATGTATAGTGCCCCGGGGTGGAGTGTGACAGTGTTTTTTGGGGCAAAAAGGGACGCCCCCAGTGGCGTACCCAGAAAAAAATTTCGGGGGGGGGAATGACTTTTCGATTTTTTGTAATGGGTTAAAATGCACTTTTTAGCAATTTTAACACTCGTAAAACGCCTTACAAACGCAAGATTACTAAACCACAAGGCTGCAGGTGTCGGCGGTCCCCAGAAAAAAATAGGGAAAATTTTCGATTTCTTGGCCAAATTCTGTCAATTGAAGGCGTATCAGAAAGTTTTTCCGGCCAGACTATAAAAACCAAAGGACACTGGGTTGCAGGGGTCTGGGGGCGGCAGCCCCCAGAAAAAAATTGGCGATTTTTCCAATTTTTTGACCGAATTTGGTCAACTGGAGACGTATCAGAAATTTTTCCGACAAAATTTAAAACAAAAGATGGAAGTGTCATATCAGACGGTGTATTCCACAAGTACATGTAGCATAATATACTCGTGTAAACATGCACATGCAGCATAATGTAGTTGTGTATACATGCATAGGCTTTGATGAAAGACAATAACGAGGAATAGTAAGCCACATAGTCGCAGGGGTCTGGGGGCGGCAGCCCCCAGAAAAAAATTTGGGAAAATTTTTGATTTTTAGGCCAAATTTAGTTCATTGGAGACGTATCAGAAAACGTTTCCGGCCGGACCATAAAAACCAAAGGGGGGACCCTTGTGTAAAAAATCACTGGGGAAAAATTTCGGGGAGGGGGGGGGGGGGGGGAATCTCCCCCCATTCCCCCCCCCCCCCTTGGGTACGCCCCTGGACGCCCCCACCTAAAAAGTTTCAGAAACAATGCCGAAACATGCAACTTTGAGCGTAACAACAATATACACGTGCGTGAAGTTGGCAGACACTTTGTCAGTACAAATTCTGAAATATGATTTTTCTGATAGCTCAGAATTTGTACTACTTTGTACCACAAGTACCACATTTTGTACTAATTTGTACTACGAGTACAAATTCATGGAAAAGTGTCTGCTAACTTCACGCTTTGAGCCATGCACAGACAGGAGTAATGCACTATAAAATTAGTCAAACATTGTTAAATTCATGAACTTTGCAATTTCTTTACTAAACTGCGTAATTAAATAAATAATATTGAAACCAGCATACATTTATAAGTGTTATTCATTCGATTTTGACAATTAGTTTGTCTGCTGTGTAGCTACTGGCTCATCCAACCAATTTTTCAAATGTTTTTTTTCAAGCCAAACTACTCGAAAAAAGCTTTCAGCTTTTGTGTGTGACTTCGATACGTTTTTGTCATACTACAAATATCCAAAGCGAGTTTCTTATGTGAAAAATAAATATAAAACTTACTGGTTGTGATGAAACGAAGATCTAGTAATATAAAATTTTTAATATGAAATCCTGTTATGTGTGCGATTGGCTCAAATCGTGAAGTTGGCAGACAGTTTTCCGCGAATTTGTACTCCACGTACAAATTAGTACAAAATGTGGTAATATTGTGGTACAAAATAGTACAAATTCTGAGCTATCAGAAAAAGCATATTTCAGAATTTGTACTGACAAAGTGTCTACCAACTTCACGCACGTACAATATACACTATACACAACATAGGCGCAGATCCATTTTAGCGGTAAATGCAAGCTCACATTTTTTCAACGTAGAAACATGTTTTGAAGTGGTGCGGGGAAAAAACTTTATTTTCCACTTTTCGGGTCGTCCTGTGCTCCACATAAATCGGATCCATTAATGCTCGCGGCTGTTATAACGGCCGTCTCTCGCCTAACTGTTGCACTAATAAAAAATAAAATGGATTCTAACTACTCACGTCCCTGAGTAATAAGCCTCGAAACCTCTGGGCTCGAGGCCAGCTGGCATAAAGTTTTTCAGCTACCAATGAATACAAAATTTCCTATACGTCTCCAACTGACCAAATACGGCCTAAACATAAAAACTTTGCATTTGTTGCTGGGGGCTGCCGCAATCAGCCCCCTGACCCCTGCAACTGCAACTTGCCTCTATTTTTACGCGGCGGCCTCAGCCGCCGCGTATATACTATAATGCAGAAGCTGAATTACCATGTATCTAAGCTCACTGTGTAAATTTGAACTGACTACCTGGGTAGGTCCTAAAATGCATTGTATGTGTGGGTGTGTGTATTGTGGAGTGTGTGCGACGCTGCGTTGTAATACGATAATTATAGCCCAGTGTGTTATTGTGTGCTGCATACAGTGTCTGCGACAATCACACAATATGTAATTGCAAACAATAATGTGGCGTGTATGTGGCGTGTATTGAGTACCGATCAATAATTGAACTTTTCTTGTGTGAAACTGCTGCTAGGTTACTAATTGACCTAGTTTGTGTGGCTGTGTGTGTGTTTGTGTGATATATCGGGTACAGATGTAGGTAGTATGCGTTAGACAAACAAATTTTTCACGGTGCAATAGTCTTTGACTAAACCTGTTTCGATTAGATTTCGCACACTGTTTATCAATGTGTCTGAATCACAATATGACGTGCGTTACTTGCAATGCGATGGTATGTGCATGGTCACCTTCGTCGTGACAATACGTGCAAAAGAAGCAAAACTATTACTGCAAAGGAATGTCGTTCTTTTACACACTGGGGTTTTTCGATTCAGAAAATTTTTCAGGATCTTCAGGTTGTGAGTCACATGCACATAAACGATTAGGTTTGGACTCTAAATGCAAATCTTTAGTAGGTGTAAACTTGGCTACATTAAAACGAAGCTGGTTTGTCAAGACAGATACTTTAAACACAGCATTATACTTTGATTGTCAACAATAAAGTGGCTGACATTAATAGTAGCTGATTTTGACACAGGATTTTCAGCGTGAATGTGTACCTATCTAATTTTGAGGACTTTACATTGGCTGGAAGAAATCGCAAAAGCGAGGGTATATACATACATAGGTCGTCCACTCACGGAAATTTACGTAAATTATTCTTGACCAGGACTGCATGCAGGCATAAAATTGACTAAAATTTTCTGATAGAACCGTTTTCAACAATTACTGACTTTACTTTGCTGACATTGGTAGCACGAATAGTTATTAAGAGTAAGACTGACTGTTCAATGCTTAATTAAAAATGTTGGCTTTGAAAAATTTTGGTGCCGCGTTTTATATTCGAAGAATATCCTCAGCACTGCAAGCAACTCGCAACGCAGTCTATCTAAAAGGTTCAACCCTACTCGCAAAACGTGCTTGTTCATGAAGGCTTGTCCCTTTTCACCCAGGCTGTCTCGGAGTCTTGTGCTGATTTCGGAGTGAAGTGGGACAGTTATAAATGCTCGTGAACTTTGCAGAGTTTAATGGCATTTTCAAATTTTTTGAGTTTTGACGGTACTTATAAGCATCCATCGAAAATTCACGCAAATATGTATTGTGTTAAACGCCTCATAAATGCTAATTGGAGGTTATTAGCTAACACACATACAGTTTTCATGTTTATTGTGTACATCTCAACTCTCAAGTCGAAGTGTAGCGCTAATTGAAGGATTAATAAAATTAGTTCTTATTCTAAACGTTGCTTGATGTGGAAATTCCTTGATTTTCTAACTATTCGGTATTCGGCCGAAAATTGACTTTTCGGTACCGAATACCGAATACCCGTTTTTCGGCCGAAAACCGAATACTGAATACTGAATACCGAATTTTCGGTACATCCCTATATATAACGGTTAGGTATATACAGTTCCGCCGACCCAACTTAGTTTAACTATTTACTTTGACTCAGGATCCGGGATCAAGTGACTCCGACACCGCTTTGGGTCTGGAGTCTGTAGTAAGTTCTTTTGGTCGGTATGTGCATGTTTATGCACAGAGTAGTATGTCGTCAAAATTTTAAAATAATGGAATAAAATATCACAAAACTCGGAGCTGCGTAGGGCCGGCTTTTTGGTCTAATCTAATTTGGAACCATTCGTTGCAGCAGTCTAGCAGAATGGTCGAGCGTTTCTCTGTGAGTGTTGAGCTTCCATTATTGCCTTTTTAGCACTTTCCCTGGCAGGTCAATCATAAATTTAATTAGGAAGGATAATTATGTATTTATATGCATTTAGAGTTTTAGACGCAGGCAAGTGTAGTCCTACATCACTCGGAAGGGTCATATTACAGCCAAAATGCAGGAAAAAAGAGTATTCTCCCGTAGAAGTTTTGACACTAGCGTTGTAAATCAGAATTAGGGCCTATGAGACTTGGGGGCTGTGGTGTAGTAGTAGCATGCTTGTCTTCGAAGCAGGCGGCCCGGGTTCGATTCTCGGCGCCTCCATTTCTTTCATTCTTGCTAAATTGGGGCATCATCTTTCTTTCAACATAGTGGCGACCGTGACAGGACGGAGAGGATAGGGCCGGGTCCTCAGGACAGTTTTATCCCCGAACCGTCTTCGGAGGTTAGTTAGGAGCCCCATGCCCTGGGTTTGAGGTTGGCACTTCAAACCTTACGGTACTCGTGCTGTGTGCAGTACAGGGTTGGTTTTTTTCCGGAAAAAAATTATGGCCGGAAAAAAACCGGTTTTTTTCAGGTTTTTTTCCGGTTTTTTTCCGAGTTTTTTTCCGATGTCCAAAAATGACGGTAAAGTAGTTCTGAAGTGTAATTTTACATTTTGCGTCTTAGTAACTTCATTATTATTCACTGGTAACTCTTCAATAGTTATTACGCTTTTTCTGGACTAGATAGATGCAATAACTACCATAATAGCCAGTGTTTCTGTTTTAAATTTGTCTAATTAGTTTTGGTGGGGTAGGAAGGAGTGCAGGACTAAGGTGGGGTAAGTTCGCTGTCAGTTTATCAGTTTACTGGTGGGGTTCTAAAGTCGACAGAAGAGGGAATGGTTCTGGCATTGCAAACTGCAAAGTGTATTCAAACTGCCATTCAGGGTGGGTATTTTAATTTTTGACGAAGAATTAATTTATATACTTCGCAGTTCAAAATTGGACTCAATTGAATTTGAACAATTTTTCCATAAACTTTTCACAAAAAACGGGAAAACCGCCATAATATTATATACTTTTCGCCAAAAAATGTCGTAATTGCGTCTAGAGAAACGCTTTCTTGGCTGAAATAGAACAGCTGAAGCCCTGGATAATTGCCTCAATGTTGTATGCTGTTGCATTCTGGTTCAATATTTTGATTTGTTATTGAAATGTACGTATACGGTCTACCAATACAAAAATTTATCCCTTAAATAGATGTGTATAGCCCTATGGGGATTAGATCGGCGTATGTTTCGTTGTTGATCCTATTTCGCTGGTTGAATGAAGATCCGCTCTTATTGAAATGTTAAAAATTCACTTGAAACGTTGAATTAAATTTTTCATAAAATCAAGTAGTTTTTTGTTAGCCTGTTGAACGGAAACAGCCGCTCCAGGTTACTTAAGATAAAGTGGTAAAATCTTAAAGTTATATCCGATAAAATAAGCTGGTCCGACGTCACGGAAAATTTGATATTAAAATTTATAACTGTCATGAAATTTTTTAGCACTACTTGCGACTAACGATTGAGGAAGCAGGTATTTATAGTAGTTCGGCTTACATACAGTATAACATATATAGAACCCTAGGTAGGGCAGGGATTATAGACACGGTTCATTATAGACACCCTTAAAAGCAACGGATAGCTTCATAGCTTCTCAATAAACCGTATGTTTCCATGTTCATGAAGGGTTACACAGATATCAAAATTTGAAGTCAGTATCGTTCCCTCCACCCATTGCCAATTAGTTCAATAACGTTCATTAGTGACAAAAAAGTCTTACATTTGTTTTTCTACACAATTTTATAGCATTTTGTGCAAGTTTGACCATTACTGGACTAACTTACCAGTTTCGAGTTTTTTTCCGTTTTTTTCCGACCCCTCGGAAAAAAACGGAAAAAAACGGAAAAAAACCGTTTTTTTCCGGGAGTTTTTTTCCGGTGCCCAACCCTGGTGCAGTATGACTGTGTACATTGTCTCTTTCTGGAATGGTCCCTCGGTTAAAGGTAAGCCGAAAAACCCTCGGTTTCGGTTAGGGGTGAACCGAAGAAAACCCTCGGTTTCGGTTAAGGGTGAGCCGGTTTAAACCCTCGGTATTGGTTGAGAAGCGTTCTGGGTTGATCGAGAAACCCTGTGGTGTGACTGAAGTAGGCTTGGAGGCCTACGTGTGAATGTGCTCCGCCCCTGAGGCATCGGGTTCGCCCCAGGAGCATGAGTTATCGACCGAGTATCGTTGCAGGGTCGCAACGATGCTCGAAGGGGGGACCCTGTTGTAAATGAGAATTAGGGCCTATGATACTTGGGGGCATTGGTGTAGTGGTAGAATGCTTGTCTTCGAAGAAGGCGGCCCGGGTTCGATTCTCGGCGCCTCCATTTCTTTCATTCTTTCTAAATTGGGGCATCATCTTTGTTTCAACAGTAGAGCGATAAGCCAGCAGTGCTAGCGGAAGGGATTCGTCCAATCATTTGTTATTTGAAGCCGCTTAAAGTGAGATGACTTTAGCTAAGCTACCGGTTAATTTCTCCACTAGTCCGTCAGTCTTTAGTCTGTGGGGCTGGCAGTAGTGAAAGCTTTGCGTCGACAGAAATCTGCAGATATCTCCCACTAGCTTAGAAGTGCCATTTGCACCACGATCGAGTAACAATCGTAGCCGAGCACCGTATCTACTGACCCATTCATAGACCTTTGCCAGAGTTTCGGCTTCAATGTCCGGAATCGGAATAGCTTAAGCCCACTTGCTGAGGTAGTCCATGAACACTATGTATAATATACGATTGCCGGAATACGTTTGCGGAAGTGGGCCTTTGATATCTGTAGCCACAAGATCGAAAAGTCCTGTTATCGGAATCGGATCAAGGGGTTTTTTGGACTACTTAGGGGTTGTTTTTCTGCTAGAACCTGCACAAGCTACACAGTTAAGGCACCAGTCACGGACATCAAGGTGCATATTAGGCCAAAAACACTTTTTTGTATCTTTTTCCAACTTTTGACATGCCAAAATGGCCGTCGAAAGTTTCATCATAGCAGCGTTTCATTATGTCTTCTCGCAACTGTTGCGGTATTACCATTTGCCCTTTTTATAATCCTTTTCTGTTTCGGCAGTTTGCTAGCACTTTTGTCAGTGCTCCGTCAATGATTTCAAATTGCGGAGCGTATTTTTTAATTTCTGACAGGTGAGGATCTTCTGGATTTACTGCATTTCGGAGACAATCGAGCATACTTTGTAGTTCTTTGTCTGTCCTCTGCTCTTTTCGGATTTTCTGCATGTCAGAATTTGAGGCAATGTTCACATGACACACCTTGACACGAGACAGGGCGTCGGTATCGGTGGGAGATTTCTCAGGACTGTAGTCAACCTGAAAGTTGTACTCTCACAAGGTTAGGCTCCATCTTGCTAATTTTCCAGTTGGATGGGCTGTTGTCAGTAACCATCGAATGCAGCGTTTTTTTCGGCCAAATTGATGGCCATGGCCACTAAAATTATGGATTGGCCACTAAAAATTTTGGGCTGGTGGCCAGCCTGGCCACCAAAATGTGAAGTTTAGAATGAAGAATGTGTTTCAAAATCAAAAAAAAAAATCGCCCGGCTTCTGGGGGTTCTCGCCCCCAGACCCCCATGTAGGTTACCAATACAAACAATGTATAATGCACAATCTTGACTCTTGAGGTTTAATGCTTATACACACTGTCATCTAAATGTGCTCTATTGAATCGCGATAGTTATTTCGGTTTCGTTGACAGTAATGTCTAGACAGTAATGACAGTAGTGACAGAAACCAAATGTTCTATTAAATATTACATTGTACGTGTAAATCATAGAGCAACACAACAGCTGTTTTGTGGCGAGAAAGCTTCCGTTTCCTCAAAATTTTTGTTGAAACTGACAAAGGGGGCTTTTATATAATATTCTATATCAAGGGTGGAGCTAGGGGTTTGGGGGAGAAATTGTACACAAGGGTCTCTCCCCCCTTTGGTTTTTCTCGCCCGTCCGAAAAAATTTCTTATACGTCTCCAATTGACCAAATTCGACCAATCAATCGAAGAGTTTCTTTTTTTTAATATTTTAATTTTTTTAAATTTTTTAAATTTTTTACGCATCTTTCAAATTGGCCTCTAAATTTTTGCATTGGCCGCTAAAATTTTGGGTCTGGTGGCCAGCTGGCCACCAAGAAAAAATGAAAAAATAAACCCTGATCGGATGGGCTGATGATCAGTGACTATGGTAAACTCAGGATTGTATAACTATTGACGGAGTTGTTTAACGGACCAAACGACACAGGGCTTCTTTTTCAACTGCGGAATATTTTCGTTCGGACTTCGATAGGGCACGGCTGATGAATGCGTTCGGTTTTTCCAATCCTTCTTGTTTTTGGTGCACTACAGCGCCAAGGCCATGGTCACTGGCGTCGGTATACAGAATGTACGGACGCTGGATGTCCGGAAATGCCAAGGTCGTCCCAATTAGGCTCTGAAAACTTGCTTCAGCTTCGGAAATTCATCAGAAATTTTCATCTTTGCGAGTGAGCTTATGAAGTGGTTCAGCTATTGTTGCATGAACCATGTTTTCCAGTGTACCCGAGTAGTAGTGAACCATAGTTTTCTATGAACCGACGGTAGTATGAAGCAAAGCCCAAAAACTGTCAGACACGCACGCACATCCTTAGGCTGCGGCCACTGTTTGCTCGGATCTGGTTTTAGTCCACTGGCGGAAACAACGTAGCCAAGATACGGAGCTTTATCTCGCCCAAATTGCATTTCCTTAGCTTGAGTTTCCAACCGTCAGGTTTTTGTCTGTACAAACATTCTCAGTTGTGTATCGAATGGTCCTTGAAAGTTGCGCAGCAGACCAGGATGGCGTCCATGTACACCATACATGTTTTCCACTGCAGTCCAGATAGAGTATATATACTCCATCTATCGCTGGAACGTAGCGGGTGTATTGCATACGCCAAATCGTTTATCGTATTGCAAATCGCCAAATTGCTTTAGTCCAAGGAAAATATAAAGGCAGTTTTTTCCTTGTTTTTCTCTTTATCTGGAATTTGCAAATATTCTGAAGCCAAATCTAGTCATAAAAAGAATTTAGCGCCTCCTAGAGAGTCAAGAATGTAGGAAATTCGAGGCAGCGGATAGCCATCTTTTCTAGTTACTGAATTCAGCTTACGGTAGTCCAGGCAAAAATGTTTAGTGCCGTCTTTCTTCTGCACGATGACTACCAGACCTGAGTACCTGACCACGCAGAGGTCTACTCGCGAATTACTCCTCGCCGCCATATCTTATACTGTTTTGTCTTATATCAAACGCTTACGTATAACAATTATTAGGTCAGATTTTTATTTTGCTCAAGTAGGCTTATCTCTTGACTTTAATTTCGGATTTGACTTCGTAATCAGCACATCAGCAGTAAGATAGTTGCGCCCACTTATGTGTTACCCTAATTAAAAACATTATGGTAATCATTTAGCTCATTTTTGTTTTACTCCATGTTAGTTCACCTGCACGAAAGCGTTCCGGAAAACCACGTTTTCACAGCTTTCGTGTAATTTTCGCTTAATTTTCCAAAATTTATGTCTAAAAATTGAATAACTAAATAATAATGAGTGGAATTTGAAATGTTCATATTAGCTTCGATAAGCACCAATAACGGCATTTTCAGTCAGTTTCATTGTGTAGCCCTGTTTGATAGAACAACCATGCTAAAACTCCTTTTGCTAGGCTTGTTAGCCGTGACGCTAAGTTTTGTAAGTTTACTCTAAATTACTAGCTAGCTAAGTGCTGACACTAACCTCTAGCTACATACATATATAGATATATTATTGAGTCTGTTAATTAAAAATACACTAGTTATTTTTCCGAATATTATGGCATAATGGCCCTTCGAAAATGAAGCTACGAGAGCTTCTTTATTCACGCTATGAGCCGAGTGTAGCCTACAAAGTATAATCGCTATAGCAGCATGTACATGGTAATGAAGTCAGTTATTTAGCTGTTTTTTCAAGGCAGGTATGATGAAGTACCTATATTGAGTTTTTAAATTAAACTGTGATCTTGTTTTAGGCGCAAGACGGTGGCGACGGGGACAACGGAGATGTAAGCAGTTTTTAACTCACTGTTGTTACTTATATAAGTTTTTGTGACGTTTTTAAAACGGCCGTTTGTGCGATCAGCGGCTGCTAAGTGCTAGTTTGAATCAATATTCATGCTGAAGCTTTTAGTTTATGAACCACAGCGTCCCGGATCATACTCGTCTTTTGTTCACCCTGTCGTTTTGTTCCTAAGCAATTCCAAAGAAACTGCTGGGTCAAATGAAAAGTTTTTCTAATTGACCAAGTTGAGATCAAATCCAGTTTGTATTGAACAATTCAGTAAAAACGATTCTGTCAGTTCATTACAGAGCGAACTAGTTTGCCGCTGTCCTTGTGCTTGTCTGTGACTGCTGTTTATTGCGATTAAGCCATAGCAAGTTCTGTGGCTCAATATTAACTATTAACTTTTAACTATTTTAAAGTCGTAGGTTCCCCTAAAGAACTAAGGATTCGGCTAATTTGATGGATTTGTTGCACTACATCCGTGTAGCGAAAACTGGTTTGCATAGTTTTATTTATTTGCAGGCCCAACCTGCCAAGGTGACATGCGACGATTGCCTAGAACTCTGCCGATGCCAAATGAATGCCTACTTTGATTGTGGGGGCCCGTAAGCTCAAGTTAAATTTTATAAAACTGATGAAAAAATACAGGTTAGCTGAAGTTCCGTTTTCTGATTTTTTTGCAAATATGTTTGAAAAATGCTAAGAATAGTGCCTTGAGGTTAGCTTCAGTAACTTCAGGACTCAAGACACTAAATTGAACAAAAAACTTTTTTAAAAAAGTTGAATTTCAAAAAATAAGTATAACTAGGTCTATGCAAACGAAATTTTAAGGTTTTAAGACTTTCAGCCTGCATCTAAACTCTGTAGATCCCAGCCAGACAGCAAGTCAGGCTTAGCCAAGAAGTAAAGTTGCTGTGTGAGAACATATCCCCAAAGTGAAACGTACAACCGCAAAAATAGATGGTAGGTACGGAGGGCTTTTTTATAAATTAGCTATATTAACTGGATTAGATTAACTGGATTAGGTAACAACTCAACATAAGATTGATTTAAGTTAATGACACTTTGTAGAATGACTAAACCGTATCATCTGCATCTGCTTGCAAAATTTTATGAGTTTAAGGCGGTACTAACGAATGTGCAGTGGTTTTAGAATTTTTGAAAAAAATTAGTTGATTCAAACTGTATTTTTTGAAAAAAGTCTGTAAAAAATAGATTCATATACACAAAATGGCAAATAAAGTTAGCGGAATTATGTGAAAATTTTTTAGGAGCAAGCCAAGCCAACAAGCCAAACTACACAACAGGAGAATGGAAATTTAACAGTTTTGGCCACTTTTTTAAACGCATGCGCAGCGCATAAACACAAAAATGAACATGAATAAACTTTTGTAAATTTTCTAGACCCAAAATGAAATTTTTTTAAATTGCTTATATTTTTGCGCAGATACAGAACCCGAAAGTTGAGTGTGAATAGACACTTTTGATTTTGAAAGCTCATATTTCGTTTAATAATTGACGAATCATAAAATCTAGCATTTTGGGTCTAGATAATTTATTTTTAAATATTTGTGCCTTTTTTCGCATGTTTTTGTTGTGTAAACTCGTCAAAAAGTGGCCAGATTTGGAAGTGCTCAAAAATGCCAAATTGGTCTACTTTTAACACGTGCCATACAAATCATCTTTACAATTGTACAATTGTAATTGCATAAATGTGCAACTTCTTGGAAAAAATACTCAATGTTGAGCTATTCTAGTTAATTCAGTGAATCTAATCTCGTTAATCCAAATCTGTGAACAGCCTAGCGGGAACAGCGCACAAGGAAGAGAAAAAGAAAAAAAAAAAAAAAAAAAAAACAAAAAAAAAAAAAAAAAAAAAAAAAAAAAAAAAAAAAAAAAAAAACCCCCTTAAGTAAAAACACAAAGTAAAAAGTATCCTGTAAGAATGAGCAAGGTCTCTACAGCAATGACAACATAGGATAGCCTCACTTTTGTTTTCAGCAGACATCATGGTAAAGGGGGTAAAGGGGGCGGTCAGGGTAAAGGTCGAGGTCATGGCAAGCGAGGTCAAGGGAAAGGAAAGGGCAAAGGAAAAGGAAAGGGCAAGGGGAAAGGCGCAGCGCTGGTCCAGTGCATTCAAGAGAAGGGATATGACCCTCCGTAAGGCAGATCAGTTGAAATCGGGTGTCCATGTGATTGTAGTTGAAGATTGTTTTGGGGCCCATAAGGTGGTCGAGCACTGGGTGGTGCCCACTGCACAGTTGCACCTCTTCCATGTTTTGAAACTATACCAGGCTACGTCACACAAGGGCATTTCTATCAATGTACACAAACGAAAATTTGTATTTTCTACTATGCTCGTTGCACATATTGTCATCAAGCTAGTTTTTATTAAAAGGTAATTATTAAAAAAGTAATAATAGTTTTATTAAAAAGTAATAAGAGAAAGCAGATAAACAGAGTATAAATGTTGTGGAGTCAGACAGTATAGCTATTTGTTCTTAAACAATAAATTTTTTAAGATCAAGGTTAGCAGAGTTAGCTGGTTCAGCTACGTTAATGTAGATAAAGCTATACCAAAACATTAGCCGAGATCGACCTATTTTTGAAATATTTTGCTAACACACTTGACTGTCGTACTGAAAAAATTTAGGAACGAAACGATAATCCTGTATTAAAAATGTGTAGTGGAATGTTACGTCTAAAATTCAAATAAGGGTCGATTCATGGTTGCAGGTGCAGCTGCATGTCCTTTTAACACGAAAATTTATGAAATAGTCACACCACAAGATGATCTAATGCGCTGTAAGTGGCGTGATTTTTAATGTTGTCGGCTGAACGGACATATGGCTGTAAGTATGAAATGACTAAGCCAGTCAGACTTTTTCATTTCAATCGTCTATTAAAACATATCTGTCTGATTGCAGGCGATGTGACTGTTCCGAATACAAAGAGCAGCTGATGTCCGAAGCCCCCACGCCGGGCCCAGCAAGACCTACCCAAACACCTTTTAGAGAATGCATCGCACCTGAAATGGAAAAATGCGTCTTTGATCAGTATGGCGAGGCTGTGCTTGTGACTTGATGTTGTGCTGCAGCTAAAGCCCGGTTTATAGGCGTCCTTGACCAATACTCGACCCCCACAGAAAAGGGTTGTCATAAAAAAGTGTGATCAAGGGGGGCCCCTCTTGTGCACTAGTGAAGTTAAAAAAATGTTTTTTATGGATGTAGGCAGACATTTTTAGGTAGTTTTAGAACCCGATTGCGGATTTGGTGTTAATTTTCGGAAAGAGAGTTCTTTTCGTCAAATACAGTCCTTTGCGTAGAATAGAGGATTTTTGACTGATCAGCAACTCGTTGTTGCCAACTGGCTATCTTTTGTGAATTATGACTTATTTTATACATACTGCCTTTCAATCTATTTCAGTTGCCAGGTGGATGGACAACAGTTCACTCCAGACAGTTTAGATCAGTTTTCTGAATCAGTCTATTCCTGTATTCGACGCTTTTTCCGATACCATCGTAAACACGGCAAGGGCAAATCCAGCTCCGAAGGGACAAGCGAAGGTACCAGTGAAGAACAACAATAGACGAACAACTATAAGCGTTGAATATACAACAACAGTGCATGATTGTTTGCGAATAAATTTGCATACGAATGTGTCTGTTTTGTGATAGTTTGTGTTTCTGTAGGTATATGTAGTTTTATGACTCTGGGACTATGCAAGTGTTAGTGTATTATCTTAAATCAGTACGACTGCAATATGAAGTCGAATTTTGGCCCAATTTTTCGAAGACAAATTTTTTCATTAAAAATCTTGCCGGAAGCACCGTAAACTGAAAGAAAGAACACTTTGTTTCGGCAAATCGGGCCCAAAATACATATTATAGCGACAATTAGTAGCGAAAGTAACCATGATAGCAAGAGTACATGCTAGGATGTATGTACTTTTGATGATGTATTATGCATTCCTATTAGTGTACATAGCGTCGTAGACTGTAGTTCCATATTTGACCTGGAAGCAAAACAACTTGAGCCGGACACTGATCATCTGATGGAGCTCACGGCGATAACTGAATTTCCCTTTCACACAGATCCTATTTATAGTAAAATCGGAGCCGGCATTTGATCGACTACCGTAATCCAAGAGAACTAGAGTCGCTAGGTTTCCGGCGACGGAAGGCGTGATCTGGAAACAGGAGAAACGGTGATGGGTGTGATACTTCTCTGTCCGTCCATCGGACTTAAGGGGAAAACTTCCACGGCCGTATTTTCCATGCCAGTTTCTGGGAAAATCGATGACAAATTGGCGTGCGAGACAGGTGATTTGGCGATTGGCGAATCATCATCGATATTCGATAATGACGTGTGCACTCCGGAACTGATGCCGTAATTGAGAAGGGTTAGGGGAACCGCGGGGCCGTTGGAAGTACGCGACGTCCGAGGCTGGTTATCTAAAGCACAAAATTAAAGTCCATTATGTTACGTTTCACAACACTGGGTGATTAGAAGCTAAATAGAAATGCGAAACTCTAATGGAAATAATGCTGGGTCCGCATTCTCAAAATAATCCATGGATAAAGTTAAGCTATCCTTACTGGTAAAAGTAAGGATAACTACACTTACCTTTACCTGCAGGTAAGGAAACCCTATCCTATTCTTAATTTTAAGAATACGGCCCTAGAATTCAGCAGTGCTACTCAGTACTCCTAAAAATCTCGTTCGGCGATAAGTTGCTTAAAAACAAAACTCAGTTCTCAGTTTTTATGCAGCTGGCTAGTTTGTAAGATCTGCTGAGGACTCATCTACAGCGTTGCTTAGCCAATTATGGGAAGGACTCCTGGGATTATGCACTCTTACTAATATTATTGTCTTACTTCCGTGCTGTTCGGCTTCAATAGCCTCCTCAGTTTGCCTCAGTCTTTGTTTAGCACTGCTTTTGCAAAAAAAGTCCACCATGAGATAGGCAACGCAGACAGACCAGGACACCGACAGACCGGTGGCGATAACGATCACGGCGATCACACCCACCGCACTGGCTTCGTCGTTTTCCTGAAATTTAAATGATGATAGCCTTCATTACGCCTGACAGTAGGTCGGGTCATAAACAATCTTGATAATAAGACAGAACTGATGCTCACCAAAGATGGAAACGGTTAATGCAGTGGCTTCGTTTCATTGTGTGTTAGAGCTTTTTGTCATGTAACTAGACTGCAGGTACAACAGAAACATTTCACAATTTGTTTAGCTTTGATTTTAGTCGCACAGCTAGTTTATAAATTTACAGGTAATTAATTATACACTGTACACTTACTATGATGTATACTCGTTTAGGTATATCAGCCGATTACACAATTACACACCCATAAATATAATAAATGTCTTTATTGACAAATTACCTGTTCTAGTGGATACAGGGTCTGATTAGTGACCGTATAGTTCCACTGTTCGAAATCTGAGACAGGCGTAGCTGACAGAATTTGCTCGACAGTCTGTAAATATTCTTCATCGACTGCAGCGTTCATTGCATAAACTTGATTTGCGAATGTTAATAAAATTGTTGCATACATTCTGAAATATCAAATTATGCAGTCTTTACGCAAGCTTATTTCTTTCCTGTTGTGCCGCCACAGCGCAACAGGTCTTCAATGAATTGCGAAATGATCACGCTACTGATAGTTCATGAGATAAAATGGTGTGGTGTTTATTTCGTAGTTTCGCCGTCTATAATTGGGTGATGGGTACTGGGGTATATACGCAAGTGTAAAAATTCAGAGTGCAGCTATGGGAATGCGCCGAGTTGAACTCTTTGCTGAGTTTGCCTTTTAACTTCGCGAAGAAAATGACTTGGTCCAATCGTCCTATGTTTTCCTATTGAGCATACACACGAGCTGCGAATTTTCTTATCCTGTTTTAAATATGAATAGATGTTTATGAGGAATAAAATAGTACGATCCTTCTTAACAGCTCAAAAATAAGCTATGTGACACTTTGTGTCTATTATGATGATCCTCTATTGAAACGTTGGGACATGTTGTGACTTTTCAGAGCATCATTAGCCTTACAAAATAGCAGAAGGAAATTGTCTACTGACAAAACAAGACTGAAAGAAAACCCATGACTGTGAACTTTTTCAGCTTAGCTGTTGTTAGGTGCTGTAAAAAAACAAATGTATATATTTGACGTTCAGAACAGAATCCTGATTATATATTGCCTAAACTTGGTTTTGGGTCCGTTAGTCATTTTATTACGTACTTTAAATACTGTATGTATACTGTAAATATACTGTTATTATGGTTATGGAACTATAAGTATCGAGGTAGGCTTGCACTAACTATAATTAAAATTGACTAAACAGGAAAGTTTGAACTAAACAGAAAACTTTGAACATTGTAGGACGAATTAAATAACCTGCGAAAATCTTGGTTCCTAAGCAAGTTTAGAAATGCTGATTCTCAAAATTCTCACCAATCATTGACTTTATTTACAGCAAAAAATTTCAAGAGTTGTCTCCGTGTTTGACAATAGGACGAAGACCTAAGCAAGACAAAACAAAAATGGTTCTAAAACCCAAATCTCTCTCTAGACGGGGTTTGGGTAAAATATTTCCAATATGGGTATTAGTTGGGTTTAGACTTAGCCAGAAAAAAGCTTTCAGAACCAGTTTGTTTGTGTCAAATTTGAGCCGCAAAACATGTCTACTCCGACTTCTGACATCTGTCTTTAGCATGCGTCTTTTCAAAAACAGTACACAGTTTGTTGTCAGTAGTTTGACAGAGATGCCATTAAACATTCAAACCATTAAACCCAAACGCCCCTTCACAGCTTCTATTTGTCGTACATATAAAATCTTCGATTTCGTTTTCGGCTTAGGCATGTGCAACGCAACAGGTAATCTCATGCTTAGAGATGAGGTAATTTTGCAAATTTCAGGAGTTGGACACTCATGCTACAGTAACTGCAAGCAAATACAAATACATCAACAGAACCAAAAGGTACTGGGTGGGTACTAGGACAGAATCACCCTGGAAGTACTCTGAATCCTAACAAATGGCAAAACAGAATCGACATCACACGTTTACGTTTGGCTGGCGCCTGGTTTTATCCGACAATACCATAAATTGAACGTAGGCCCGATACATGTGATGTACATGTGATTACATTGAACCGAATATGAAAATTAAACTATCTAATTTAAAAAATGAAATAACAGGCCAGCTTAAAACAAGAAACAAGGTGTTTTTCTGATAAGCCATAATGCCAGCTACCCTACCAGCCACATGCTGTAAAATTGGCACCACTACAGCCGCTCATATTATTAGGCTCGAGGACTCAGAGGAATTCTAAAGGGCTTCATGTGGTGGGAAACATTTCATCAGTGCCAGTATATTTTCTAGTATGGCAGTATTTTCCTCTGTTTTTATCAATCAGGAAACCGCAAATGTGCCAAGGGTAAAATTACATGTGATAAAAATACATTTTAGTTGCAAGCTTTGCAGAATTAGCATGGCTAGAAGTAGAAATACCCAAAAAAGATAAAATAGGGCCGCATCCTCAGATTTACCAACGATTAAAGTTAGGCTATTCTTGCCTACTGCTAAAGATAATGGTAAACGCCTGTGAGTAAAGGTCAGGTCACAACTGAAAACAAGTTTGGGCCGTTGCGATAATGAAATTCCATAAGAACAATATCAAATCATCTTTGCAACATTTTCGAAAAAACTTATCTAGCAGAGGTACGAACTTTTCTCCATAAATTAATTATACCAAAATCCTGAAAGTTCATAAATTATGTAGGGTTAGAAAAAAAACGGCTATTAGCATTAAGCGCGGATTCTAAATATTGAAGCTCCGCAAACAAAAGTTTAGCAGGCTTACAAAAAACTAGATCAATATGGCGTGTTTATTGCGTGGAAAATAGTTTCAGCCATAATCTGAAAAGCCTATGAGACAATAGAGAAGCCTGACAATAGAGTTACACTTGATTATGATAGTATGGTTCTGAGGAAACTGCCCAAAGTGCTTTTTGGAAAGTATAGAGTCGTGACGATGTCTGTTACATGTCACTGAAAGCATCCCTATATAGAGTTAAAGCACTGTGTATATACATGTTTGTTATGTAATGGTAGATTTACGTTTTGTTAGAATTTGATGTCTTTTCAGGAAACTTAAACTACATGATATTGTCAAGAATGGGAGGGGGGGACTCTTACCGAAAGAACGACAGCATCATCATCAGAATGACCCAGGGGGGATTCGAACCACCCATCTCTGGATCTGCAGACCAGCGCTCTACCGTTGAGCTACTGGGCCGACAATGAGCTGTCGTAAATCCCTTTAAGAACTCTAAGGGGCCTAACTTACTTCACATCCCTCCCCTTCTAGTAAACTTCGACCCGAAGTTTCCCTGTGCTGTGTTTCCCTGTGCTGTGTGCACTACTACTATGGGGCATGGGCACCCGGGGTGGAGGAGCGCCGGGAGCCGTCCCTATTATTACCTTCTTCTTTCTTCTCTTCTCTATATAAGGCTAGTGTCGCGAGGTCCTTTTCTTTGGCCTCATCTTCTTCTGCGAACACTGCCAGGGACTGATAAGCTCTCACTCCTAGCCGGGACAAGGAGCGGCTCCACTGCAAAGCTACCCGGCGTTAATCCCTCCATATACTCTAACCACCACTCTGCCCATGCCACTCAAGGGGGTATGTCCCCCCCAACAACCCATACCTAACGCTACCTGACTCAGTTCTGCGACCAGGAGATTCCAAGGTTCATCCTGGCAGCCTCGCCATGTCAAGAATGGGAGGGGGGGACTCTTACCGAAAGAACGACAGCATCATCATCAGAATGACCCAGGGGGGATTCGAACCACCCATTTCTGGATCTGCAGACCAGCGCTCTACCGTTGAGCTACTGGGCCGACAATGAGCTGTCGTAAATCCCTTTAAGAACTCTAAGGGGCCTAACTTACTTCACAATATGACAAAATGTACTAACAAAATATGTATAAAACCCAGTTCATACTTGTCCCTAAGGACATAGGGTGAGGGACAAGGATAAAGTTAAAGTGACTGGTGTGAGACATTGACATACGGTATTTTACTTAATTTTTGGCATATGAACTTTACCGCAGCTTTGCTCATGTAAAGAACTGCTACAATTGGTTGGCCAGTTGCTTAAGGACACGGATAAGGACAAGTATGATCCGAGCTTAGGCAAGCAAAATATACAAAATTTAGTTCAACTAAAAGCAAGAAATAGTGATGGGAGAAAAATACGGTTGCGAGATATGCTACAAGGGGCACTAGAAAAATTTGTGGACTTGCCCTTTAAGAAAACGCGGGGTTTGATGAAACAGCAGTTATTTTGTAGCGCCGCTCAGTCGTGCTACCGCTTCTTATGGACTGGCCCTTCAGTAGTCAATCGGAAAACTAGTCGGGCTTCTTATGGACTGGCCCTTCAGTAGTCAATCGGAAAACTAGTCGGGCTTCTTATGGACTGGCCCTTCAGTAGTCAATCGGAAAACTAGTCGGGCTTCTTATGCTCCCTTCAGTAGTCAATCGGAAAACTAGTCGGGCTTCTTATGGACTGGCCCTTCAGTAGTCAATCGGAAAACTAGTCGGGCTTCTTATGGACTGGCCCTTCAGTAGTCAATCGGAAAACTAGTCGGGCTTCTTATGGACTGGCCCTTCAGTAGTCAATCGGAAAACTAGTCGGGCTTCTTATGGACTGGCCCTTCAGTAGTCAATCGGAAAACTAGTCGGGCTTCTTATGGACTGGCCCTTCAGTAGTCAATCGGAAAACTAGTCGGGCTTCTTATGGACTGGCCCTTCAGTAGTCAATCGGCTTCTTATGGACTGGCCCTTCAGTAGTCAATCGGAAAACTAGTCGGCAACCGAACAATCGTGAAAAAAGTTTATTGAGTATAAGGCCCGGTTCCCACTGGGCAGAAATAAGAAATAAGAATTAAGAAATAAGAAATAGAAATAAGAAATAATAGGCAGAAATAAGAAATAAGAAATAATAATTAAAGCCTTATGCGTTCACAGTGCAGAAATAAGAAATAAGCCCATTTCAAGCTGTTATTTGATTGGCTGGGGGTGAATATAGGCGGGAATTCGAAAGTACGTACATACAGCCCGATATTTGAATTGTCCAATCAGCAGAAAGGAAGGCGTGACTTAGCGTCGCAAGCTCCAACCAACGCTTCTGATTGGCTAACTCCTTTTTCTTATTTCTTAAGTTAAAATGTATTTAACTTCTTATTTTAGAAATAAGGTTTGTTATTTCTGAAATAACAAAAGCTTATTTCTGCAGTGGGAATTCCCTTTTATTTCTAAAATAAGGTCTTATTTCTTATTTCTGGTTACTTATTTCTTATTTCTGCCCAGTGGGAACCGGCCCTAAATGGCTCGAAATTAAACAACTAACTAAAACTAACTAACAATCAAACAATCAACTCATAGGCAACTAAATTGAAACTGACTAAATTTGAATTCCAACTTTGTTACACTACCCATTGTTTATAATTTTGTCCCGTGTCCTATAATGCTAAATCTAGTGTCAGTTGTTTTTACTTAAGGTGGTAGTTACGTTTTCGCAGCTTTTTTCAATGTTTTATTTTGTAGCAATTACTAAATCAATTTACAAGCGGTCTTTTGCATATTATTAATCAACTTCTTTTTTACAAAATTACGATTTTTCAAGAGTCACTGTTACTCATAAGTGTGCACGCCAACTGTTTTGGTGAAGCTCATCAGCTCAATTTTATGCATTTTTCCCCGTATTTCGTTATTTCTTCACTGTGGTAAAAAAATTCCGCATACAATTACGCAATTTATACCAAAGGCACGTTTATGTGTTACGAAACTGCTGGTATGCTTAACTGAACGTAATAATTTAGCAGATTTTTACAGTGACCAAAAGTTTGCCTCAAATTTTTCTAAAAAGTCAAGAAACGGTAGTTTTTATGACTTTGGTAGGCTGTAACAAAAAAAATTATCAACCTTTTCACTCAATTCGAAAAAGGTATAGGGCAAATTTATTTGGCTACTGTCAAATAAGCTGTCTTCGCATTCTTATGAACGGAACAGGATATTGGTTACTTCAACTGAAATCACTCATTGTGCTCAAAAATGACGGATTTTTAAAAAAATTTTACTTCAGTCAAATGGGGCCTCATTGGGGTCAGCTAATATTACATTAAGCACAGTTTTCTTGTACCCGTTGAAAAAATGGCGGACAAAAGGTTTAAAAATGACGTTTCAGGAGACTGAAGAAAACTTGCAATTTTTGAAGGGGTTTATTAACACTGCCAATGCTCGTGGCTGCTGTGACATATACTAACCAAATTTAGCAGGTACAATAGATGCATAAGGGACTATGTAGTGTGTACATGTAAATTATTGTGCAAAGTGGTTATTGGTATTTTGTGATATTGGCATGAGAAGTTAGAATTGAGGTAAAAAAACTTCAAAGCTACAGATCGCCTAGAACGACTAACAGAAATATGTCATATTTTAGCTAAAAATATTCTTAAAATAAATTGGGTTAGACCTTTTTTGAATAGTTTTTATGAGTAGTGTAAGAGCCACAAAAATTTGCATACAATTTTGTAAGTCCTCAAAAAATACACAAAAAATCCAGTTTTTTAGCTATAAATTAGCCGTAAAAGTTTGAATCAATGTCAAAATTAGCTGAAATATTGCTATTTACGTTCGCAATGTCCGTGCCAAGTTTGATTATGTTCGATAAAGTAACTTTTGAATTATTGCAAAAACCTCGAAAACGTAACTACCACCTTAAGCGGGGGCCCTGTTCGAGTAGAAACTGTGGGTATGTTTCCAATTGACATTTTACTGTGCTGTAGTGAACCGCTACCTGAAAACCCTATACAGCAATGTTACAATTTGCACTTTTTATCAAACAGCTGGCTTTTTGTATAAGAAATGCCCCCCAAGCACTCAAATCAATCCCGAAAGGTATCAAAGTCCACACAACTGGCACCAGACATCGGCCCGCAATTGAGCACAGCAGTAAACAAAAGATATACAATAAACAATAGACTGAACTTTGCACAATCAAGTAACAGCTAATACTAACACTGTAAGCAAAATATATGTAAACAATAACCTGAACTTTACACAATCGATTAACAGCTAATACTAACTCTATTCCTACCTCATCTTATATCTTCCTCTGGCCTTTTAAAGGTGCGCCCCGCACCTGTAATGACTAGTGAAGAATTGAAATGGTTCAAATCTATTGAAGAATTTAGTCAGACGATATGTTTTAATTAAGATTTGTAATGTATTCCACTGCTATTGTTTCAGTTTACACACCGATTAAAATGTAGTATAACATAAGGCCACTATAACAATATATAACGTAGACAGGAACTTTAAATAGAATAGCAACTAAACAATGAATATGCAATAAATGTAACCAGTGTTTCAGGTAAGGTATTGGGTCAGGGTACCCTATCGTTATCCGTTCACACAAGTCGCATTAAATCATAATAACGGTAACGTCATAGGTCAGGGTACCCTATCGTTAACCGTTCACACAAGTCGCATTAAATCATAATAACGGTAACGTCATAGGTCAGGGTACCCTATCGTTAACCGTTCACACTTTCTGTTGGCAGTGAAAAGCATGATACATGGTCCAAGGTAAATGCATAAAATAACAAAATAACTGATAATATTATATTGTCTGTTCGTAAGGTATGAGACTAGTCTTGCTAAAAATTGGACAAATTAGATACTACCAAAATTGCATGTTGAAATGGCTTCTATTACATAGTCACAGCATTTAAAATTTTTTCAATTTTGGTTTCCATAATAATAATTGTCTAGAAATGGCTATTTTTTTGGATATCTGAAATGAGTACGTACTACGTAGATCTGATTCGAAAAAAATATGTACGAAAAGTTTGACTGTTGGAAACAATTAATGGTGCTGACATCAAAAAGCGAAAATTTGACAGTTCAGCCATTTAACAAAATAAAAGATCAATAAACAATAGGCGTTAGCATAAACACAGAAGTAAATGAAAGCCTATAAGTGACTCAGTGGCGTGGGCATTGCCCTAAAATTCGAGACAGCATCAAACGACCCACCGCATTATTTATATGCAAATCTATACCTGTTGTAGACACGACACTGTGCTGCTACAGAACAGCGAAACCGACTCAAAAGTAGAATATAGTGACATGCACGACGCGTGAGGTTCGTCTTCAATGTAGTTTGCAAGTCGGCAGTTGACTGACTTAATGACCGTATCCATGCGAGCTTTTCTATTGTTACGCGGATCATAGCGATCGAAGCGAGGAATAATTTTACCAACTACGAGCTTAGTATTTGGGAATTCAGCGTAAAAACGATCAATCCCCGTTTTGAACTGGCATAACACATCGTTTGGTTTTCGATGTTGCAGACCTCGACTAGGTTCTAACAAGGGCGTACGATGGTCTAGCGGGAGATTATTTGGTCCGCCGATGATGACACTATATTCGTTGCCCTGCAGACTCAGCAGACAGACTAGATTAAACAGCACTTGGACCCTAGCTCCCGAAACAAACACTTTACGAATAGAAGCATGGGATGGTATGCTTCGCCCCTGAGAGTAAGTAAGATTTTAACAGTGGAAGAGCGACTGCGAGCCCGATGCCGAACACGCATCAAAATTTTACCCAAATGGTTTTGACCAGGTAACGCAAACGTTCGAAGCCTGCTTAGTTCATTCTTGCTCAATCCAGCAGCCCAGTACCGGTCGGCAGTAGCTTCTGCCAACACCGCGTCGCCAGTATGCAACAGTTTCGTCATCAAATCTGGATTTTGTTGAAACTTGGCCGTCACTATAGCTTCCATAACGGGTAGTTTGATGAGATCCCACTTGGTCTTTGGAAAGTTCACACGTTTGCCGATTTGCTTACATTCCGCAGGGTTAGTCGCATTGAGAATAGCAGCAGCTGCGTTGTCGTCCTCGAACATGAACGCCTTTGTGTATTGATACAGCTGCTCCGAGGATGAAAACGAGTGTCCGAAACAGCGAATTGAGGCATAGTGGAAGTTTGACAAAAAATTCTGGCCCCCTTGGAATGAAATCAAACGTGGAGTACTAAGTCTGGAACGCTTTGCCGCTAGCATCGTTCTCTAACCAAAAATTGTCTATCCGAAGATTTACCAAACAAAACGTTAACTGATTTTCTTACAAAACACGCGAAAAAATACACATTAAATTGAAACCTTTTCTTTTTCAGATGGGCCACAATGTAAACTTTTATCATCGGTTTTGTTTGTCTATTAGTATTATTTGACAGTCTGACGAAACTCAACTAGTACTAATGCAACACAAAAAGCAAAAGAATATAGTATAACAACTTACGCATAGAAGCAGTAACAAAAATCATGCGGGTTAGAACAAGACAATTTAACAAATATCGCGAGAGAGATACAAAAAAAATAGCTTCGCTAGTTTAGTTAAAAAAGTGCTTTGTTAATTCTGCCGTAAATTACAAGTCGAGGTTCGCTTTACTTATTGTACCATTTTTGTGAAAAATAGCTTATACACTTCAAATCATAACTTCGGTAAAATTAAAATCAATTTGTTTTTTAAATTGTTAACAGCATAAATATACTCTCTACAGTTAGAACCTGTTGGTCCAGATAAAACTCTTTGAAAAAATCGTCTTTTTGAACAGTTTGGGGCAAGCATTGCACACACTTACTTGTTTTAGCCAAAAATACCTGATGGTTATAAAATAGTGGTTATAAAAATATAAATAAAACAATAAAAGTAAGCAAGCAAAATAATTAATGTATTTACAATTCTATGCAGGAGTCGGATTGTGAAGCTTCACTATTATATTCGACATTCTGAGCGAAATCCGACTCTGTTTGGTGTAAATTTAAAACGAAAGGGTAGTGTACTAACTTAACTTTGTCTTTGTGAACTGTAAATACATCTGCATCAGGATCCTCGAGTAGCCTAACCACAACATTTGGTTCGCGGATGCGTATTATTCGGTAATGTTGGCTCTTGTATTTCGGACCTAATTTTCGTTCCCGGTTAACCTTTAGACTCACCACATCGCCTACTTGTAACTGTAGGGCGCAACTTTTTGTTATACTGAAGATCGTACTGTGATAGCGATTTCTCAATATTCTCTTTGGCCAATTTCCAGGCTTCTGTGAGAACTCCAGTAACTGTAGTTATGTAGTTATCTGAATCAATGAATTTCAAACAATTGGAATCAACTTGGGTAGATGGTAAACGTGGATCTCGGCCGAAAATGAGATAAAATGGTGACTCCTTTGTGGATTCGTGTACGGAAGTGTTGTATGCAAATAAACTAGGGCGGAGATAAATTTCCCACTCATTTTCATGATCTGCTAACTTTGCAAGCATATCGACAATCGTTCGGTTGAACCTCTCAACCTGCCCGTTGCATTGTGGATGGTATGCTGTTGTGTAAACTTTTCTTAATCACTTGACACAATTGTTGGACAATCTCTGACAAAAATGCAGGGCCTCGGTCAGAAAGGAGCTCTACTGGTGACCCATGGCGACATATTATTTTGTGGAATAACAGATTGGCAATGGTGACAGCAGTTTGATCTAGTGTCTTAAAAGCTTAAGTCCATTTAGTGAAATAATCTACAAAATTGACTATGTAAATATTTTGAGAACCGCTGGATGGTGTAAGTGGTCCCAAAACATCTACGCCAAGTCTGTGAAATAGACCATGCGCGGGAATCGGATGCAACAGCTCCTTGTATTTTGGATTTGGTACCCGTCGTTGTTCGCAGGCCGGACACCGTTCACACCATTTTTTTATTTGACTAAACATGCCAGGCCAATAGTATTGCTCAATTATTCTACGGTACGTGCGTTTAAAACCTTGATGCCCTGCAATTGAACTGTCATGTTTTTCTTTCATTATTGTATCCCTTGAACTAGTGGGCATCACAATTTGTTGCCAAAAATCTTTTGCACGGGGACCATGGTGCTGAATATGATATAAAATACCATTTTCCACTAGGTAATTGTCCGCTTTTGTAACCAGTCGCTTAGCCTGGTCGTTGTCCGCTGGTAACTCATTCCTATCAAAGAACGCAATTAGTTCCTTGCAGTCAGGATCAGTCCTTTGGCGTGTGCTGAGCTCATCATTTTGCACCGTTGCCGCTACAACTACCTGAGGATTTCGTGACAAAGCATCCGCATTGGCATGTTGCTTTCCTGCTCGATGGACAATATCAAACTGGTACACGGACAATTTCAATGATCAACGACGTAGCCTATCGGATTCATGCAACTTGGTGAGCAGCCATTTTAAATCAACGTGATCTGTCACTATTGTAAATTTATATCCATAGAAATAGTGATGGAACTGCTTTACACCCCAAACGACCGCTAGTGCTTCTAACTCTGTTATGGGATAAACACATTCACCATTCACCCTTATTGAGGACACGGCTCAATCGGAAAACTAGTCGGCAACCGAACAATCGTAAAAAAAGTTTACTGAGTATAAGACAAATTAATAAGTTAACAAATACGACTGCCACTGCGTCCACGGTCACCGCCCATTGATACCTGAATCAAATGGGTTAAAACCCAGATTAATCATTAAGGGGGTAGTGTCGCGAAAGCAGTTTTGCTCATAGGCTGTGAAAATAGAACTTTTTGTTTTGAAGTAGTACATTCAATGAGAAGCTAGTCTAACGCTGTATGGTATCAAATAATTACTGCCAGACATTACACTATCAATATTGACAAATATCTTGGACCAATCGTCATTAGTAAGCCAGACATCACACAATAGGGACATAAAAGTTCAAAAAATCAAGCCAGATATCAGATTGGCCAGCTTGTGAAGTACACATAATGTGTAGACGCACAATTTTTTGCGACAAATAAAAAAGAATTGAAGGTTCATTTTTCTTTTGATTTGAAAATAAGCGTCTAGAATTTTCACAATTTATCATTATTGCTGTTACTATTTTACAGTTTAAGTACACCTTCACAGTTCAAACTAGTATTACTCCACAGCCGCTACAGTAATCTGCATTAAATTTTGTGTGCATAAACTACAACATATGTGCTATTAGTCTGTGTAAAAAAACTAAACAGAAAACTTGATAAATGTGGCTAAAAGATGGAATGTGAATAGGTTTTTTTTTCGTCATTTTCCGACTTTGAGACATTATTGCAAACTATATGCTGCACCAATTTTGCTGAAACTTGGCAAAATAATTTACCTTTAGATAGATTTTTTAAATATAGACAGAACAATTTCAAACATTTTACTGAACAAGTTTTACAGTCGCGCAAAATCGACTGCTTTCGCGACACTACCCCCTTAAACAAACTAATCACTGTAAATTTTTTGAATTAAAAATTTAACTACTGACTTTTTAAACCTGAAAAAATATATCTCAGCTGTTTTACTTGACCGATTTTCGAAAATAAAGTTTAGGTGTACTGATTTTATACAGACCTAACTAAGCATTTTACGGTAAAATAGACCCTAAATTGCTTGAAATTAAACAACTAACTAAAACTAACTAACAATCAAACAATCAACTCCTAGGCAACTGAATTGAAACTGACTAAATTTGAATTCCAACTCTGTAACACTGCCCATTGTTTATAATGGTGTCCAGTGTCCTATAATGCTAAATCTAGTGTCAGTTGTTTATACTTAAGCGGGGGCTCTATTCGAGTAGAAACTGTGGGTATGTTTCCAATTGACATTTTACTGTCTGCAGTAAACCGCTACCTGAAAACCCAATACAGCAATGTTACAATTTGCATTTTTTATTAAACAGCTGGCTTTTTGTATAAAACATGCCCCCCAAGCACTCAAATCAATTCCGAAAGGTTTCAAAGTCCACACAACTGGCACCAGACACCGACCCGCAATTGAGCACAGCAGTAAACAAAAGATATACAATAAACAATAGACTGAACTTTGCACAATCAAGTAACAGCTAATACTAAAACTGTAAGCAAAATATATGTAAACAATAACCTGAACTTTACAAAATCATGTAACAGCTAATACTAACTCTATTCCTACCTCATCTTATAATTTCTCAATATATATAGTCCCCCCACACGTGTGTACACTTGGTCCACTTCTCTTTCAAGCTCTTGATCCTATTCAAATAGGAGTATTTCGGTTGCCCTTCAACATAGGTCGCCACGTCCGACTTTAGGTCCTCGTCGTCGCCATAGCGCTCTCCACAGAGGTGCTTCTTCAAATGACGAAACAGGAAGAAGTCACTGGGGCAAGGTCCGGACTATAGGGTGGGTGATTTAGTTGCTCATAACAGCAGTCCCGGATATTGCTCGTAGCTGACAATAATACATACATTGCGAGTAACGAATAACGATTAGCAAAATAATTGGGTCAAAACACAATTATATGAATGAATGAATGAATGATTGAACGAATGTTTATTCAATTGAAGCATAAAATCCAATAAATCCATGTATATGTATATACCTATCCAGTATATGTATATCCATTCTGTCTTTTGCATTTGTGTTCCATTCGTTGTTTTTTGTAAGCTTGTGATTAAGCATTAGCTTTTTGTCACAACTAGCCTATTTTAATTAGCACTTCTAGTCCGTTGCTTTAGGCGGTAGATTGCGCTTGAAGTTTGTATTTTGTGCCGGTTTAATGACGTAAGAAAATTGGCTAGAAGTTGATAAAATGCGGGTTCAGAACAGTTTTCACCTTGCTCATAAAGATTAAGAGTTAAGAATTACGAGCTTACGTTTTGTTTACAAGCTGTTAAATAACCAAAATGTCCAGTGTTATTTAAATTACGTCCATTGTAAACTAAGTTTTGAAGAGATTCGATCTAACATGAGCTGATTTTTGCTGGTTACAATGGATGTTTTTTAAGGTTACTCGCGGACGATAGAGATTAGAAATGGGGTACAAAGAAAAATATTTTACTTCAAACATTAACAAGCAAAGCCGAATGCAAAATTGACGTGAAATTATCAAACCTAAATTTACCCTCCGTGGCTGTCATAATGTCATGCAATCTTACTTGTATGCATAACATGCAATCTTACTTGTATGCTCACTAGAAAGTGTGTGTTTTCTATGCTTTATTGACCCTTAGCGTGAAAATTAAATTCATATTTATATTAATATTAAAATTAATATTAAAAAGATTTTAAGCTTCTATTTATATTAATATTAAAAATAAAATCAGACACACTATATTAATATTAATATTAAAAAAATTTTGACTGGCTATTTATATTAGTATTAAAATTAAAATAAAATCGCGCTTCTATTAATATTAATATTTATATTAAAAATTTTTGGGTTCTTCTATTTATATTAATATTATTATTAAAAGTCCAGAGCACTATTAAAATAACGGTACCAAAAAGTAAGGCCTACGTCACTCACTAAGCCTAGAAAATACCTGAGTCCTAAACCTTACGCTACCTGACCAAAACTGCACAGAATAACCGCGGTTATGGCGTACAAATCTATTTATTACCGTAAATTCAGCATACAGGGCAGATACGAAACAAACGGGGACAGGAAATAATAAATGAAAATGGACGCAGCCGTAAACATACACAACCGACCGTCGGAACAATTCGTAACAAAACTGCCGCTTTTGAGCCAAGCACTTCAGGTCAATTTGTCAAATGTGAATACGTTGACCATTTGTTATTGTAAAAGTTTTGTTTATTTAAAGTATTTTTGACAATTAATAACACGCTATTCACATTAATCACATTTGTCAGACATACTTCACACGAAAGTGACGTTTTAGAAAGCCAGTTATAATGAGGCAAATCATAAAAATTACAATCCAAGAAGTTCGGTGCCTCCATAGTTGTATGTTCTAACCGTGTGAAAGTTTGGTTTTTGTTGTTGCAAAAAACCGTGTTGCTTCGGTTTTTGCAGCTGACAGTAATCTTAAACAAGTTAAGTTTTCGGCAAAAGTGTTCAGCAAGTATCAAGCATATATTTTTAAGTAACATTGGCCAGAGGCCATCGTAAACCTGTTGGGCCAGCTAAAGTTTTGTTCTTAGTTTGCATATTGCCCATGAAATGCCACTCCTGCGTCCTGCAGTACTATAGCACATAAGTTGTGCCAGTTTAGAAGCACGCAGTTTTATTGCAGATTTCTAATATATCATAATTATTAATTGACGTAAAGAATCAGAACTGTGTGGTCGAGTAGTTAGTCTGCGGGGTTCGCAACCTTGAGGTGATGTCGTTGATTCCTAGATGATCACTTTTTGTCAGACTTTTGCAGTTTCAAAGTACCTTATCACAAACCAGTAAAGCAGCAACCACTGATTTACAAGGCATTTTAACTGTGACAGATGCAGAGCAAAGGTAAAAAACGTGTAAAACACACTCCGCACATTGAAACTTTAACGCTAACACAGCGTTGAGATGCCAGAATCAAAATTAAAGACCTGTTGGGCTGTGGCCCAACAGGAAAAATGAGCACCATTCCATAGCTGAATTTTAGTAACCTAAAGTTTGCCTACACATACGTATTTTCCAAAAAAAGAGCTAATTTTTTTGTACTAAAATCCGTTGAGAAAAGTTTTAGAAGCCAAAACGTATCTAACGAAAATTTAGTTTGAAAAATAGTGTATTTTTGTCAATGTTGGTCAACGTATTTTGGAAATTTTTTTAGAAAGCTTTGCTTACACAAACGACTTTTTGAAAAGTTGCAACTAGCAATTACCTACTTAGAACTGTTTTAAAAGTATCAAAAGCCATATAGAGTTGATTGGTATACTGATTAAAAGATTTTTTCCCATTGAAAAATTAGTTGAAATTTCAAGTTGAACAAAATTTGATGTATGTACATCAAATGAAATCTAGTTTGATTTTAAACAACTTTTCTTCTTTAGTTAACCGACGAAAACGTGACTGAAAAAATGTTTCGCCCAAAGTCAGTTATTCAGAGCGCCACCGTAAGGTGGTACTAACGAATGTGCAGTGGTTTTTGAATTTTTGAAAAAATTTAATTGATTCAAACTGTTTGAAAATAAAATCTCTGAAAAATTGATTCATATACACTAAATAGTAAATGAAGTTAGCGGGAGCATGTGTAAAATTTTTAGAAGCAAGCCAAGCCAACAAGCCAATTGAAGTTCAACAGTTCTGGCCACTTTTCTAAGCGCATGCGCAGCGCATAAATACAAATAATGAACAAGAATAAACTTTTGCAAATTTTCTAGACCCAAAATGAAAATTTGTTAAATTGCTTATAGTTTTGCTCAAGTATAGAACCTGAAATTTGCATGTGAATAGACACTTTTAACTTTGAAAACCTATATTTTCATTAATATTAAACAAATGAAAAAACGATCGTTTTGAATCTAGATAATTTGTTTGTGAGCATTTGTGCCATTTTTTGCATATTTTTGCGGTTTTTTTTTATTTTTTTGCCGGCCCGGTCGGCCCGGTGGGCCCTGGTTGGCTTGATCAGTCACAAACCCTGCGAATTCAAGATAGACTGTAGACAACTGTAACCTTTTAGGTTACAAATGTTACGTACAGGCCTTCTGCCTGCCTGTGTATATGCGTATATGCACTATATACGCACAGGCTGTGTGTACGTAATGCGCTCCGCCTCATTTGCATATTCTGCCGGCGTGAGCCAATCTGTTGTGTTCTTGTCAGTTGTGTGGTCGCTGTTGAGTTGTGTGGTTGCTGTTAAGTGGTCTGGCTGTTTTGCGCAATAAAGTGCTTTAGTGGACGATTGGCAGTGTGGTCTTTGTTTTGCTCGGATCTTAAGTGGAGGTCTCACCGACTGATTTTAAACGGTGCACACCGTCTTTCCTTGCCTTTTTCTGTCCAGTGTGACCAACCTGCGGAATGGTAAGCGTTTTAATTGGTGCATACCTAATTTTGCTACCATTTATTTACTGATATAATCGCAATATTGGCACTCAATATTGCAAGTACGGTTGATACCTTGGCTTAGTTTTAACTGGAGTGCATAGGGAGTGGTGCTTGCGCTAAGTACCTAAGCCCTGCAGATTGGTTGGTCAAAGATACTTGCTCTAAGTATCGTGTCGCTGCTAATACTTGCACTAAGTATTAGTTCAGCTGAAATCACGGCAACTATCTAGTACCTGTGTATCATACGGTCAAAGATACTTGCCCCGAGTATCGAATCAATGCTAATACTTGCACTAAGTATTAGTTTGCCGAAAATTGCGTTCTTATAAGCCAGCTTATTCCAGCCTACGCTTCAGTTTCTCAGTCAGCTACCATTGATAATAATACTTGCTCTAAGTATTATAGTGCCTATTGAAGCTTGCAATAAGCGTCAATAGTGGAAACAGTGTACGACTGTCAGAATTGCTCATCGCGCCGATTCCACGAGAAGCCGTACGGTGCATCGCCGGCCCGTCATCGCCTTGAAGAGGTACTTTTGTTAGCAGCAACAGCTAATTATGTCTGAGACAGAAGCGGATGAACGCTCGATACGGGCAATAATGCGCCGAATTGAAGCCCTCGAGCGAGAAAATAACGGTCTGAGACAGGCCAATGGGGAATTGGCAGCTAGGTTGGACCAGATCGGCCAAGCCGAAAAAAACAAAGGGCCTAGTGAATTTAGTGGAGCTCAACTGACCCGATTTAGTGGAAAACCTGGAACTGTAGCGTTTCAGAAGTGGGTCCGTTTGTTCGAAGCTAGAGCTAAATTTGATAACTGGTCCGAAGCGGAAAAATCTAGGAAGATAGTTGGTTTTCTAGAAGACCCCGCTCTAGATGCATACGAGAATTTTGGTGAGGTGACTAAATCTAGTTACAATCTAATAGTTGATAAACTAGGTGAAAAATTCAAACTGCATAATGCCGATATGTATGCATTGATGCTTACTAATCGTAAGCAGCGACCAAATGAAAGTATATCACAGTATAGCCACGAGTTGCTAGAAATTGCAACTGCAGCCTTTAGCAGGCTTACTGAGGATGTGCTAAATATAGAGGTGCGTCGTTATTTTATTAATGGCCTAGAGCCATGGTTGATGTGGAAAGTCATGCGACAACAGCCTGACTCCTTTGATGCAGCGGTACGCTTGGCGGAACGAGTCTACAATGAACGCCAGGTTTACAACGAAGCCGTACGCAGCTCAGCCTTCAATGCAGACAGCTTTCGACCCCCAAGCCAACCTGTGATGCCAATTCACCAGGATAAAACGCGGGATAACGTAAGTATTTCCTCAATCCTGGAGCGCCTAAAACTGGTAGAATCGGGTGAAGGCCGCCCCTCAACTAATGATACGACTGTAGCAGCAACAAATGGTGCCGACGGGAAATCAAGGCAACCTCACCGCAGTATGAAGCCAATGCAGTGCGCTTGCAGTAAACGGGTAAGCCAATTGGAAAGGCAGATGCGGGAACAGCTTACCAACTCCAGACCCGGTATGCGTAACAACGATGGTCGTGGAGAACGCTTCACAAGCTGCGACTCGTCAAGAAACAGCCCGTAAATACTCGATAGCTCTTGAAATGGAAGGAGACGAACGGTATCGTCGTGCACTTGATTCACAGGTCCTAACACCAGTTACGTGGAACAGTGGCGGGTCAAGAAAGTTTGCCACAGTTAAAGTACCTGGGTGCACTATGGGCGAACGAGTTAGACTGATGGACCCACGCAATCAGCACGTGTATGTGTTCGGCGTGGCAATCCAACAAAGTCCATCTATCCGACCTCGAAATAGAATTGATATGTACGTCAACGGAGGAAAAGTTGCCAGAGGAATGCACTGATACTGATTTGTGGATTGAAGACGAAGGCACCATCGATCTTCACAGTTCAGTTGAGCGAGATCTTGGTGGACAAATGCGTCAGAACAGAAGAATTCTGAGTCAACTAACAGAAGTGGCAGCTATAATAGAAGTCGACGAGCAAGCGCTACAGCGTCAGCAAACAGCACTAGCAAACTATTCGGACGACGAAGTAGATATTCCTGCCTACTTGGGATGTCTAAGCAACAAGGTGGTACTGCTGAACGATCAAGTTCCGCTAGACGAGCACGAAACAATGCCTGGGCACTCACTTGACCAGTCGCAGCAACGCAACGCCATCGAATCGGCGTTGGCTAATGATTTCACAATCATTCAAGGCCCACCTGGTACAGGAAAAACGCACACAGCTGCGAGCATTGTAGCCAGTTGGTTTTTAGTGAACAACAGCCAAGGTAGACTTCTGGTTTGTGCATCATCGAACGCAGCTGTCAACGCAGTGGCAACCTAAATTTTAGAAGCCGTACCATCGGAGATTAAGGTTGTCAGACAATTCCCAGATTACGTTGATCCGTACGTGACTGATGACCTATATAAGATTTCCGTTGGTACGTTGGCAATACAAGAAGGGGGCATCTCGATGGAGAACACGCACGAACAGTTTCTGATGCACAAGTTGTCATGTCGTGACTTACGACAGTACTGCAAAAGACTAATGAGACTCAAGTACAAAGTGATTAGAAGTGCTCAAGTGATTTGCTGTACAATCAATAGTTCAGTAAGAAAACTGATGCGAGACTGCAATTTAGTGTTTGATTTGGTCTTGATCGACGAGTGCGGTCAATGCACTCTACCCGAAGCGTTGGTACCTATTATGCAGTACTTGCCGCCAAAACTAGTGCTAGTTGGAGACCAGTAACAACTTAGACCAACAGTACTTAGCCTGAAAGCTCGGGAACAAGGTTTGGATGTCTCAGTTATGGAAGTGGCCATCAAGAGTGGTAACCAACCCAACCTACTCACTGATCAATATCGAATGCCGTCAGTAATTGCCGGATTCAGTAACAACAAGTTCTATAACGGCAAAATACAGAATGCTTCCAACCATGCAGCATACAGCCTAGTACCGACCGGAAAGTTTGATGCTGTGGGATATACGATCTAACAGCCGCAAGGAGCGTGACAGCACTAGTTTTTACAACAGCATTGAAGTTGATGCAGTTGTAGAGACCATATCCTCGCTTGTCCAAAACGGTGAAATACCAGCAAAATCTATTGGTGTTATTACACCATACACCGCCCAAAAATTGAGGATTTTACGTGCTTTAGAGCTGCGTTTTTCCGAAGTCACAGTAAACTCAGTCAATGGTTTTCAAGGGAAAGAAAAAGACTTCATCGTTGTGAGTTTTGTGAGAGCAGACAATGGCTCTGCTGTTTTTTTGCAAGACAAGCGCAGACTGAATGTTGCGCTAACCCGTGCACGTCGGGCTATGATTTTGATTGCCGACGTCGAGCAGCTACGAAAATCGGTGGAAGTTTTCACTGCCCTGAAATATTACTGCAAAAATAACGATTGTATTCGACAAGGCAACCCGGGGAAAAACTGGAAACCAGTTTCTGAGTTTGAAATAGAAAACCACGGAGCGAGTCAAAAGTTACCAGAGGAGTCAGTCAACTCGAATGGAGAAATTATAACCAAGCTAATAGTGGATGCAAAGGTGAATAACAAGCCGGTGAAAGCATTGCTGGACACGGGAGCCCACGTAAGCTTGATGAAAATTGGCATTTTGTCCCCAAAGCCTGAAGAAATATTTGAACCAGGTGTTTCAGCGCTCGTTCTGAATAACGCCAAACTGGAACTTCTAGGTTCGATGAACGTCAACATAGTCGTGGGAAGTTTCAAGACACGCAAACGCGTTATATTAATACCAGATAGTTATCTCCATGATGTCATTATTGGTCAAGACATACTGGACAGTTGGGGGGTAACCAAGGTGATTGCCACCTAGGTATAGCGATGAATGCCGAACGAAGGACAGACCCCCTAGAACCTAGTGTCAGTCTTATTCAAACGATAATTAGACCACCCGTAACGGAAAAAGTGGAATATGGATGTGTAAAACAGAATGCACACCCTGCAGATATTAACCGGGATTTGCTGTTTGAACCTCGCCCTGAGGGTCTAACAGACAAAGATGTGGCTATAGCTCATGCGGTCGTGCAAGCAGACAAAAAGCTACCGGTGAAAATAATGAATGCAACTAAGTCTGCCGTTACAGTCTATTGTAATACTCGTCTGGGAAAACTGAAGCCATATAATAATGTTTGTGACACGGTCACGGAATCCGTAAACACCGTACAACCCCACGTTGAGTCACCGGGAATCGACTTCGACAAG
>JASANF010011248.1:0-37089 GCA_030248245.1 Trissonchulus sp. WLG1_4
GAATATCCTCAGCACTGCAAGTACGTCACACCGCGAGTTGTCTAAAATAAGTTTAACCTTACTCGTAAAACGTGCTTGTTCACAATTTATCATTATTGCTGTGATTGCGTACAGTTTCACAGTACAAATTCAGCACAACCACTAAAGCAACTAGCGTTAAATTTTTCTTGTCCTTTTAGTGTACCTATGTAGAAAAACTAAGCAAACAAATTGATAACAGTGACGAAAATATCAAATGTCAATAGGTTTTCAAAACGTCATTTTTCCGACATTGCGACTTCACTGCTAACTGTATGCTGCATCAGTTTTGCTGAAACTTTTCAAAAATGTTTGCTTAACATAGATTTTCAAAATCTATACAAAACAATGCCTCGCCTTCCTTTGAACAACTTTTACAGAACTGCTTTCGCGACACTACCCCCTCAAGGTGGTACTAACGAATGTGCAGTGGTTTCTAAACTTTTGAAAAAAATTAGTTGATTCAAACTGTATTTTTTGAAAATGAAGTTTGTAAAAAAAATAGATTCATATACACAAAATGGCAAATGAAGT
Organism: Trissonchulus sp. WLG1_4; assembly: GCA_030248245.1. NCBI lineage: Eukaryota > Metazoa > Nematoda > Enoplea > Enoplida > Ironidae > Trissonchulus > Trissonchulus sp. WLG1_4. The sequence goes on from JASANF010011248.1 coordinate 553, forward strand.
TAGCGGGATCATGTGAAAAATTGTAGGAGCAAGCCAAGCCAACAAGCCAAACTACACAACAGGAGCATGGAAATTTAACAATTTTGGCCACTTTTCTAAGAGCATGCGCAGCGCATAAACACAAAAATTAACATAAATAAACTTTTGCAAATTTTCAAAATGAAAATTTTTTAAATTGCTTTTATTTTTGCGCAGATATAGAACACGAAAGTCGAGTGTGAATAAACATTTTTTACTTTGAAACCGTATATTTCATTTAATAATTGACAAATCATAAAATCGTGCATTTTGGGTGTAGATAATTAACTTTTAAATTTCGTGCCATTTTTTGCATGTTTTTGTTCTTTGAACTCTTCAAAAAGTGGCCAGATTTGAAAGTGCTCAAAAAAGCCAAATTGGTACACTTTTAACACGTGCCATACAAATCATCTACACAATTGCAGAATAAAACTTTACTTAAATGTAGAAGACAAGTAGCGCTTTCTAAAAAATATGCTCTAAAGTCAATTAATTATTGAATACTAGCCTGTTGAAAAACACTGCACATTCGTTAGTACCTCCTTAAGCGGTATTAAAAAATAGATAACAAAAACATACAAATCGATGCAGTGAAATTTTCAGGTTTATTGTAATTTTCAACAATTTCCGACCCCAGGCTGTCATTTCACTCACCAGTTATAGTGCATATTTTTCTGCCCTCAAGTAGTTGCTTCAAAAAGTTGTTCTTATCTTACTGAGTTTTAATTGATTGTTAGCCAAAAGCAACCCGGAATATTTAATCCTATGTTAATGGGACGAAATGAAACTTAAGCAACGTGAAGAACTATACCGTCCCTAAACGTTTTAAAATGCCAACTCAAGTGACATAATATGTAAAAGCCCTTATGCCGAAGTGTTGAAAAAACAATATGTATCTTTCATGGATATTTTCTGCTAATGTAATCTATTCAAATGTATGTGTGTGTGTTTTGGATACATGTCATTCGTTTGTACTGAAAAAAGCTGCCTGGCGTATTGTTTTGGTTAATTTTTGTGGTCGAGCTCTGGCTTTGTTTTTGTTATTATGTATTCAAATTTTTATCTTGGAGCGTGCATAGTACATGCTGCCAGCTTCGCATAATCGTCTTTGAGACAAAAACAAAAGAACAAGATGTAAAGATAAAAAGCAAGAAGAAAATTAGTGACATGGCGCATACACTCATTTTTCCTTTTGAGCCACAGCCCAACAGGTCTTTAATTTTGATTCTGGCGTCTTAACGTTTGTTAGCGGTAAAGTGTTTATGTGCGGAGTGTGTTTTACACGTCTTCTATTGTAGCTGTGCATCTGTCACACTAAAAGCCTTGTATTTTCAGTTGTTGAGATCATGGCTGTCGATGTTGCTGTGTTGAGAACGTAATTCAAATTACAAAAGACTACCAAAAAGTTATCAACACAGAGAATCGAACCTATGGCCTCAGGCATGCATGTACCTATAATTAGTAGGATATTATTAATAGGATATATGTTATCCTAAGCAAATTGATAATAATTACCTTACTTTTAATAGGATATAAACTATCCTGAGCAAAAAATTGATGAAAATAATAATCAAGATCCAAGTAAACCTTTAAACCCTTCTTTACAAAATCCTACAATTTAAGACAAACTCGCTCGAGAAAAAATTTTAAAAAGTTGGTCAACGTCCACAGCGTTAAAATACTGTTTCCTAAGTTATTTAACAATAACTTTACCAACTGAATGCGTGGTCTCCGTGGCGCAGAGTAGTAGCGCATTTTTTTCATAACCAAAAGTTTGCTGGATCGAGCACAGCCGGAGATCAGTTTTTTTAAATTTTACGCAATATTCGTTCAAGTAGCTGCTTATCAGCAATATATAACTTATTTTACGTCTTGACCCCGTATTTATTGTGCACTTTGTTTGAACAAACGTTGATAAAATGGTTGCAAAAGAAGACGTTTTGTAATGAAGATAAATCAAGTAGTAAGTTAATGCTGTAGTTGGCCGAACAGGTTTACGATGGCCTCTGGCCAATGTACTTAAAAAGTATACTTGATGCTTACTGAATGCTTTTGCCGCAGATTTGGCTTGTTTATATACTTTTTTAAAAGCAAGCCAATAAAGAATCTAACAGGTTTTAAACATGCAAAAACAAGCTAGGTGCAAAGTTGTCAATGCCTCAGAAGCTCAGATCCTTGCTAAATGTCGTAAATGTCCTTGCTTGGCGGCTGTGGTGTAGTGGTTAGCACTCTTGTAGTCCACGCGAGCGGCCCGGGTTCCATTCCGGACGCCTCAATTCCCTTTTTTCTTTCGAAATTGAAGCATCCTTCTTCTTTATGATACAAAGACTTTCTGATACTCCACCAAAAATTGATTCCCAAATAATGAAATACGTCCCAGCAAAACATTCCTAAATTATTTTTGCCAAAGTCAAAAAATTGTGACCCGCTTATAACCAACCATGAAGCGAAAAATAATGAGTTTATTTTGAAATATTCATAACGCAAAATGTCCACTGAATAGGAAATTAAATAACATTTGAAAAAAGTGTCTTTAGTATACATAAGCTGGCTTTTTACTGAACAAAAGTTTTACGTATATGCGTTACCGTTTAAATAAGTGTTCAGATTAGTGAAAACAGTCTTCGTTCCACTATTGTCCGTGCAAGTAGCAAACTGTACGAATCAGTTGCAATGTTGTGACATACCAGAAATACCATTTGATATTTTCGTCACTGTTATCAATTTGTTTGCTTGGTTTTTCTACATACCGTATTACCTCGAATAAAGCCCCTGGGGTTTTATTGTTTCGTGAAACGCTTACCTGGGGCTTTATTCAAGGCTGGGACTTTATTCAAGGCTGGGGCTTTATTGTTTCATGAAAGGCTTACCTGGGGCTTTATTCAAGGCTAGGGTTTTATTTTTTGCCTGCGTTCCAAAATGGGCGTTTCTCAACTTTTGGTTTCTTCTAGTGTCCCACAGTTGTCATGAAGCTCAAATGCTACGAATGTACTTTCCAAGCTGTAGGATTCACGTTTAAAATAAAATCGGTATGTCAACCCCAGTAGGACCCAAACTTCCGTCCGGGTAAATCACTAGTTGCCTGACAAAATTTTTTGAGTTATGACTAGAAAGGTTTTCACTAAGGTGGCCTCGCTACTCTCCTACCCACCATTCAAGTAGTAACATGACGGGTTGCACTCTTGTACGTCGCACAAAAGCACTAAATTTTTAGCCCCCCTTACCATGCGCGCGGATATTGCTACCACTACCCCCCCTATGTCGTTTAAACCGATGGAGGGCATGCAAAACATTTCTTAATCAAATCAAGGCCTCCTCCCCCCATACGTATGGCTCTGCCAGCGAATACTCGCACCCATCTATAGGATCGCGCAAGCTATCTTGCGCGAGGCCATGCAACTACCCCCAACGATCTACCCAGATTGCGCAATCGTATAGCGCAAGGGCCTCGCAGGCATCCCGCAATAGGATCGCGCAAAGGCCGCGCCGAATGTCTGTCCAGCCAATCAGGAACTAGACAATGCAAATTAGTGACGGCGTGCAAACTTCATTGCGCGGGCCCTTGCGCGCTCTTGCGCGTCGCGCAATGGAAATCTGCGCGATTCTGTGCAACACAAAGCTCGAACCAACTTGACAAAACGCTAAATGGGCAGTGTCCGGAAACTTAGTCCACTCTATGTCTAATTCCTCAGATTGACTCTCCGGAGACCAACGTGTCAGAACACCCTTTACAATTCGTATGTATGTAATACGTGTAGAATTTTTTATCAGGATGTTTTAACAAGCTCTTCTGCTGAGTGAAAAGTTGTTACATTGTGAGGTCTGAGTAGCAATATTCCAGAGAAATAGTAAACGCGGCCACTTATTGCGGATAAAATGATTTTTTTATATTCTAATTTCCGCACACAGTCACTGCTGAATACCTAGCTCCAATTTTTTAAACAACAGAAAGTGATGAATTTTAAAGACGCTATTTGATTTTTGAAGTCAAAAACTTTTGAAGTAAAAAAAGAATGTCACACCGAGATTCGAACTCGGGCCAATGGATTAATAAGAATCCAGAGTGCTAACCAATGTATTTTTTATGAGACCTCTGGTGCGAAGATGTTAATTTTGACTATTGAAAGTTCTTCTTCCACAATTGACAAACAATTAGACATATTCATATACGCTATTATTGTGCAAAATTTTAAAGAAAAACAGCGCACCAGTAATTTGCAATCGAATGCCGAAAAATAGCTTTTGTATTCACATTTCACACTACTTTTATTTGAGTCTGATGCTTCTAAAAATACATAATACTTATGTATATAAATAATTTTTTCACAAAACGCAATAAAATTGATTTAATTTTAAATTATGACCAAATAACTACTAATTTTGAAATTCCGCATTGTGGTGTATTCCTATTCTAGAGTTAGGAGCTATTGCGCCAACCATGATAAGGCATTTATTTTGTAGATAAAGCAACTTTGAGCCTTTTCTAATCCCCAGATCAAAAGTACTACCATATGTATACTAGTCCTTTGCTGAGTATATGGTCTGGACGAGTTGCTTATAGCGCCAAATATCTACTCTTGGTCTTTGCAATCATTCTAGTTATTCCGCCTCAAGGCGGAATAAAAAATAAGAAAATATTTTACTTACCACGAATTATAACGAATAAATTTAATTTGCAAATCGTAATAAGTCGGCACTTGCCACAAACTATACAACACACAGCAACAAAAAACACTAATTAATTTAAGGGGGTAGTGTCGCGAAAGCAGTCGATTTTGCGCGACTATAAAACTTTTTCAGTAAAAGATAGGTCATTGTTCTTTATATATTATAAAAATATTTTTTAAGGCAAATATTTTTGCCAAGTTTCAGAAAAATTGATGCAGCATACAGTTAGCAGTGAAGTCGCAAAGTCGGAAAAATGACGTTTTGAAAACCTATTCACATTCGATAATTTCGTCACAATTAAGAAACTTTTGTTTAAATTCTTTACACAAAGTAAAAGCACATATGCTCTAGTTTATGCACACAAAGTTTAGTGCAAATTGCTTGAGTCGTTATGGAGTAATGTCTGTTTGAACTGTGAAACTGTGCGTAACCTGTAAGGTACTGACAGCAATAATGATAAATTGTAAAAAATTTAGACACTTATTTTGAAATCAAAAAAAAATCGAAGCTTCATTTTTTATTTTTCTTATTTGTGGCAAAAAATGGTGCTTCAAAACATTACATGTACTTCACAAGCTGGCCAATCTGATATCTGGCTTGATTTTTTGAACTTTTATGTCTCTATTTTGTGATGTCTTGCTCACAAATGGTGATTGGTTAAAAATATTGGTAGATATTGGTAGTCTAGTGTCTGGCAGTATTTATTTGACACCATGTGGCATTTCAGTAGTTTCTAAGTGAGCGTACAGTTTCAAATCAAAAAGTTCTCATTTTGCAGCCTATGAGCAAAACTGCTTTGGCGACACTACCACCTTAAAAGAACGTATGAGCATAAATAGCGATCGCGTTGCGTTCAAGCCGCTGCATGTTTGGTACGCACGCAGGTGGGGATTTATTTGAGGACGTTTTGATTAAAGCCCCGGGGCTTTATTCAAGGACGTTTTGAATAAAGCCCCAGGTGCTTTATTTTAAGGCTGGGGTTTTATTATTTCGTGAACTCCTTCCCTGGGGCTTTATTCAAGGCTGGGGCTTTATTCGAGGTAATACAGTAGCTGAACCCAGAGACAAAACAGGTAGTGTGATTTTTGTGACTGCTCGCTGTACTGTAGATACTTGAAACAATTCCTTTCAGAAAAGCTTACCTACTGCAAAAGCAATCCAGTGACTAAACAAGGTGAATGTTTGACAACATTAGGCTTGTCGCGCAGTAAAAACTAAACGCAAACTAAAGGTAAAATTTAGTGATTTAAAGCATAAGGGTAATGTTTTAGGAACCACTAGTTTTTCGTGCCGTCGTTAAGATCGGCATAAAATTTACAATAATCCAAACTATAATGTGTACGTTTTAAAAATTACACATATGTTGAAAATTCAATTTTCAAACAATATATGCTCGTCCGGGACTTGAACTAGGGACATCTAGCGCCGAAAGCGAGAATGATTGCACTTGACCAACGAGCTGTTGAATTTGACCGGTTAAAAATTGATCATGATATACGATGTTTGCGTCCACTGCTAAACATTTTGCAAACACAAATTAGAGTACAAATAAATCAGCAATGAATATTTTTAGCGAAGTAGTTAGGTAAATTTTTTCGTTCTCTGCGACAGCTCATTTGCACTTTCCTGCAACTATTTAGTGTTTGACGTCTTCCGATATCAAAATTAAACCTGAGGGGCCTGCTGCGCAAAACTGCATTTTTACATTGTACATCTCTACATCAATGTAGCTGCATTTTTGCAGTTAATGTAGTCACATTTTTTTATAAAATCATTGTAGAATGTAGCTACATCGATGTAAAATATCACATTATAAACTTTTTACATCGCAATGTAAATGTAGATACATTAGATCAAGAGTAAATAGATGTAATGTAGCGATGTACAAAAGTACACAATGTAGATACACTGATGTAGCTTTATGACACTGGAAACAAGCAGGCCCCAAAAGGGGGCAAGGTTCCTTCGCCGAGTGCAAAGTCTGCTTATGTATGTTACCCAAAATCAGCTCACCTTTGTTTTTATGTATTTCCATGTATAGAAGCACTAATACCTGTATTAGTACTTGATTTACTTTGAGTGGATAGTAGGTGCTGATTTCAACAGATTGGTCGAAAACACATGTCCTAGTTGCTGAAAAATTCTTATTGCATGTTTTGACAAGAAAATGTCCTGTCAACCAAAATAGTTTCTGCAGACAAAAGTTGCGTAAATGTTTTGCAAAAAAAACAATGCTTGGGTGTCGAACCCGTGACGTAGTCTGTAGAAAGTTTCGTTTCTAGCGCTTTTGACCACTCGACCACTCCACTTCGATGAGTAGAAATGTTTGGTTATTACTATGTAGAAAGAAAGGAAGAAAACAGACATCTGTCTAGACATTCACATGATTAGCACGTGTATCTAGTCTGAAAATTTACCATACAATGAAATTTTAAATCTCAGAATTCTAGCAAATGACAGCTTAATATCCGTGCAAAAGTGTTGTTGACTACTAGTTCCTGAAAATTTGTAAAAAAAGACTTGTTTTTGAATACCCATACCCGGTTCCCATACTGATTTTACATGTTAATCATATGCGCAGAACAACATGTGGCTGCTACTTTTTCACTACGCAGAGTTGATTTCAAAACAATAGTTCCTTCTCTAGAAGGAACAAAAATGTAGGTGTAGCAGTTGTAGTGTTGATATAGTTTTATCTTTATGCAATAGCGCCGTGCTGAGCTGAAGTTTTAAAGCAATATGCAATAATTGTCAGCCGAGACTAAATTTCTAAACGCCGATTTGATATATTTGATTATTGTCTTCCTGACGTGGCAAAGACAAAAACAGTCGTAATGAACAGACACGCAGGTATCACAAGAATATAAGTGGAGCAAAAAATGACTGGTAGTAAGTCAGTTAGCTACGGGAGGAATATCATGGGCGGGGAATGAGCTAATTAGAGTGAGACACGGATGTGTGACCGACGGCCCTGACTGAACCCACCTTAGGCAGCCCAAAGCGGGACTCCAACAGACACAGACACAATCACTCTTCTCAGAGACACCGCACTGAATTACTGTGCTACATCTATGGCAGAGGTCTGTTGCGTAACTTAACTTAACAATTGTAAGTGCAAAATGAGGTGATTCCTAATGAATTCTAGCAAGTAACCTGATTTTGTTTTGCACTTACATTTGTTATAATTGTAAGACTTGTAAAATTGTAAAAGTTGATCAACAGGCGTCAGATGATATTAATCAATAAATTTGTGTATGGTCTGAGTTGTTCTTTTAATCTCACGGAAAGCAATTCTGCAGCATTTGTCGGGTATCTTAAAGAGGGTGATCAAAGAAGAAAGAGAAGGTGCCTAAGCCCCGCCCCATGCCCTAAGCTTAAGTCTATGTAAGCCTAAACCTGAAGCCTAATCTTAGAGCAAATAAGGCATACTTAAAAATGTGCAACCGTTGCAACTAGCATTACAAAAGATCTTCGGTCAACCGCTCTAACAGTTGCAACTTTTTACATGACCGGACAACTATAAAACATAGTGACTTAGGTTACAGAACAAGTTGTGACAAAGTACAAGTAGGTACAGTTTCAACTACAATTAAATTGAATCACATGTTTCGTTTTCTCTTCAGCTTGTTTAGTCATACATTGCGAAAATAAAGTATTAAAGTTTATCAGAAGTAAAATGTATTGTCAGCAGTACCAGTTAGTAAGAAAAGTATTATTATTATTTATTTACTGAAATGACTTGTGAAGAAATTATCCGCGTCACTTAACTTCAAAAAAGTTTCATTAGTAAATAGTCAAATGTTAGTCAACATGTTGAGTAATATCTGAAATCATGCGCAGACTTTTTGCTACCCGTTAAATAAAATAAAAAATGTGGGCTCATTTAATATAATACACAATAAATAAATAAAAAAAACGCGTGATGGCGACATTTTAGTGTCAAAATTGGGCTTAGATTTATAAAATTTAGCAAATATGATTTACGAGGTGTGATTTTTTGCGAGATCTACTTGGCAGCATATATATGTTTGTTGTAAATGAGAAATAGGGCGGGGGCTGTGGTGTCGTGGTCAGCATTCTTTTCGTCGACGCAAGCGGCCCGTTTCCCGGCGCCTCCGTTTCTTTCTTTCTTTCTAAATTGGTGTGTCCTCTCTCTTTCAATATTTTAAATAATACGACTACATTTATATGTGAAAGGAAAGGGACACCCCAAATTATGTACATAAAAATAGAAAAAATTGAGGCACCCAGAATTGAGCCTGGGTCTGAGTGCTAACCATTACACCACAGCCTAGATTTGGCAGATACCTAGGGCATCAGTAAAAGGCAAAGTTTACTGTCAGACCCATAGAAAAATCCCTAGAAGGCCCAGAGTAAACCTCTAGACTGACCGAGCTTGCTTTTGACCGCAGCGCAAACACTTTTTCTGTTTCGAGCATTGCTACTGCAAGCTCCGGACTCCGGAAGCCAGAAGTTAGATAAACTGGCACAAATTACGGATTTATATTTTTCAACAGGGTTGTTGTTTACGATTAATGAATCAAAATAACATGAAAAATAAAAAAATAAAAATAATATAAAAGTGAATAAATTGTTCGGCTAATCGCACATATCAGAGTCTGCTTTGTTGAGTTAAATTTTGGTGCCCCTTTTGTTGGTCGTATTGTTTGTATCATAAGTTGGAATTCATGTTCTCCTTGGAGCATTGTGTGCGGTTTTTCAGTATTCTTGGGATTTTGTTATTTTCTGGGTATTAAAAAACACTTTCCGGTTTGTGTTACTTTCTGATAACTTAAAATTAGCACTGCGACTTATTGCTTTGTATACCTTTGTTGCAGTATACATTTTTGAAGTCGTTCGTCTCACTTATAGTATAAAGGAGGTATATGTATTTGGATTCTCATATAATATATTCAGTTTCTTAGCTCTTGCTGGATTGTAAAATTTGCTGTTTACATAACACAATTAAACTAGCCTAACACTTGTTCCAGTTTTCGTTTTAATTATTCACATGCTTAAAACCTGATTTGTATTCTTATCGTGAAATAAAACTTGTTGTATTATTATAGCATGTAATTCGTTATATATCAACAATTTTAACTCGGACTGTTCCAAAATGCAATAGCAATGACAGATTATGTGTGATTTGAACACAAGCGCTAGCAGATAGCTTGAAATTAATAAAATAGCGGACTTGCCCTATTTTAATAACATTTTGCATTCAGGTCAGCTATCAACTTACCAAGTATACCTATTTAAAAATTGACCTTAAAAATTGCAGAAATTTAGTTAAACTTAAAAAACCTTATTGAGACAGAGAAAATTAATTAAGCTGTGTTATAAATCAGAAGATTGCAAATATTGAAAATGTATTGCCTAAACATTGATGAAATTCCATAATTTGGAGAACCATTAATTCAACTGTCTAAAGCGCGTGTTAATTACCACGGTAAAAGCTGTCTAAAGACTTCGCTTTGTGTGCCAACGATAAAAACTGTGCAGAAAAATTCTGAAAATTCCGCAGACAAAAGTACAAAATGGTCAAGATAATTGTCAGGCAACGGCAATGTGATACAATAAAAGCCCGTCAAATTTCACAGACATCTTGAATCCTTAAAAGTGCCGTACTGAGATTCTGTCAGATATACAAATATTTTTGCCACGAATAAAATAGCAAGTATATAACTCAGTTTGGGTTTTGTGATAAAGAAAAAGTGGTTACCACTACTGGGGGGTGGATTTTTGAAAGCAGGCGCCGCATTGTGAGCCCCTTAGGGCGTATCACATGATGCGACACCTGGGTTGGTGATTATCTGATGTGAATGCGTTAGTGCGTTTTCGCTGTTACTTTGCACCTTAGTGAAACTGTCAGCCTGTGTAAGTTCTGTAAGCGTCTAAAAAATGAAAATAACTGTCAAAGTGTTGTCCAGCTTTTGTACGTACTGTATTTTGACTCATGTGTAAAACTGCAGTATCCAACATGGACCACGTTTCGGAACGTATCTTGCAGTCGGCAAAGGACATGGTGGACAAACAATTTAAATCAACGTCGATTAGTGGTGCTGCTGCAAATCGCAAGGCTGTTAGACGCTGTGATGACAAAAAATTTGCTCCGTTTGTCCACTTTGCTTTAGGAGTATCAAATTTAGAGTTTCCAAGCTCTAAAGTTTTCCAAACTTTTCTTTTAGCCAAAACATGTTTTAGATATAGACTAGCATGTTTTGCTGCCGCATCCCAACTAGCCTACACAGTAAGACTGTACCTTTGTTGGTGTTGTGTCAACGTTTTCACATTACTGGTATATATTAGGAATGATTATATAATGCCAGTATCGTAGCAGTGAAATACATATCAAACAGTACTTTTTGCCGATTGTGGATTTCTTAAAGTGGGTGATTAGAAGATCTTTTGTACCAGTTGTATGACAGTTGTGACATTTGTACATTTTTAGGTTTTCCTCATTTGCCCTTAAATTAGGTTTGAGTCTAAGGCATTAAGCATCTTTTTTTACGTGACTGAAGTTGGCGGGCAAACATTTTGAGCCAGAGCAAATTTCAAAAAACTGATTTTGAGCTGTTTTGAGCCATCAATTTCTGAGTTTGCTCCTTTTGTTGAGGCCGAGAAATCGAAGCCAAATTTTGTGCCTGCTAACTTCAGAATAATACACAGTAACAGGCAACTACAATCTAATCAACTTCATTTTATATTCAATTAAAGATATTTTGAGCTAATTTTGGCCATGTTTGGCATAATTTGCTCCTTTTGTGAAAGTGCAAATCTCCTTCAAAGTTGCTTTTCTATTCACAATTGTATAAAATTTTACTGGCTTCGTTGCGCATAATGGTTTTTCAAAAATAAACGATACTTTCAATTTTTTTGTTTTATTTGCTAAAAACGGTAAGTTTTTAATTTTTTACTATAAAAACAATTTTTCGCATTTTTAAAATCTATTCTAAACGCTGGTCCAGTTTTGAGCAAAAACAGTCACTCTGCGGAGTTCGTAGTTTTTCACATAAAATATAGCTAGTGATACATCCACAATCTATGTTTTTGCTCAAGACTGAAACCCAGTACACTACTCAACCTTTAATATTTTAGATATACGCTTTGTTTTAGATTAGGTATATAATTTAACACTGAAATAGGACAAATGAGATGCCTCGCTGATGCTGTCATACTTTTTACCTCAAACACGTTCAAACTAGTAAAATTTCAAATAAAAAATGCTTTGAAAAACACTAAATATTGATTATAGAGTAAGAAATTTAATAAAATTAATATGTTTTAGCAAAAACAAAAAAAACTGAAAGCTATATTAATTTTATAGAAAACACTTACACGCAACGAAGCCAGTCAAGTTTGTACGAATGCGAATAGAAAAACAACTTTGAAGGAGAATTGCAGTTTTCACAAAGAGGAGCAAATTATGCCAAACATGGCCAAAATAGCTCAAAATCACATCTTTAATTTGAATATAAAATGAAGTTGATTAGAGTGTAGTTGCTTGTTACTCGTTTTTCCGAAAGTTCAAAGTTTCTCGGCCGGCCTTAAAAAAAGGAGCAAAATCTGCAATTGATGGCTCAAAATAGCTCAAAATCAGTAAAATTGGCTCTGGCTGAAAGTGTTTGCTCAAACTCTGATCAAGGACTTCAAGATACCCCAACTATTTATGAGTATTTTTTCAGGACTTTACACAAAGTATAACCCTGACGGCAATATGCGCTATGCGGTAGATTAGTGCCGAGGATTTATATATTTTCATTTAGTGTCAATCTACATTTTTCATTTTTTGCGATACGGGTATATTGTATATACAAAAATCCAACCTTTATAATTCGTACATATAAAAGTGTGATTCTATGACCGTTAATCTGTAAATTTTGCACATAAGGGCCAGTTCTCACTAGGCTGAAATAAGAAATACAGTGACAAACTCAAAATAAGAAATAACGGCTTATTTCGGAAGTAAAGGGGCATTCACACTACAGAAATAAGTGTTACAGTACCGATCAGAATTAACTACCTTATGATGCTGCAGTCAGCATCACTGATCAAGCCATAGCGTCACTGCCTGCAGTCATTGCATTGACGTCACAGGTCAAATAAATTTGAAATTTTTATTGAATTTCATCAAATGACTCCGAAGTCAGAATCAGTGACTCCGGAATCATGCTCACGTTAGTCAACAGCTAAACTGGATACTTAACGCAGAGTATACGTATGTAACTACTGACACAACTTACATATAGTGAATAATGACTAATGTCAGCTCGATTCCGGAGTCACTGACTCCGACTCCGAAGTACCGTCATTTTAATATTGGGATTTCATTTTTAATAAACTATTGATATAAATGGGGAACCTGAAATATTTTTTATCTGATATTAATATGAATATTCTTTTCAATTTATTTTTAATTTATTATCAATATAAATATGATTCCTGAATTATTTTCAATTTAAGATTAACATAAATAAAGTTCCCGAAATATTTTTAATTTACTATCAATATAAATAAAGTTATCAAAATAATTTTAATTTAATATTAATATAAATAGGAAATTTCTCGGACTTTTAATATTAATATTAATAATTTTTTAATAGTATTTTAATATTTGGACTAAGGGGGTAGTGTCGCAAAAGCAGTCGATTTTGCGCGACTATAAAACTTTTGGTTGCGGAGTAAATTACTGCCACCAGCCCCGGGGCCGGCCGGGCCGGTAAAAATGGCTGCGGCCCCGGGCCGGCCCGGGGCCGACACTTGGCTTAGCGGCCGATCTCTAGGAGTAATACCTGTTTGAACTGTGAAACTGTGCGTAAACTGTGAAGTACTCACAGCATGAATAATAAATTGTGAAAAATTTAGACACTTATTTTAAAAAAACGTACCTTTATTTTTTATTTTTCTTATTTGTGGCAAAAAACGTGTGCGTCAAAACATTACATGTACTTCACAAGCTGGCCAATCTCATATCTCCTCGTGTCAGAATCTCCATAGTTCCCAGATGTTCATTTTTATGGATGCACACGTTTTGATTGCTTGAGTTCAAAAACCGCACAGGTACATTCTTCTCATCCGCATTCGTGATTATTCGATTATTCGATTATTATCCGATACGCAACCCGCATCTAAGGCGCTTTGCAGATTCCAAGAGGAGAACACCTTCTGAAGCTGGTAAGACTTGTGATTTCGGAACCAATACAACCACTTCTGTTCGTGCAGGAATGTTGGTATCTTTATCTAGACGCAGTGCATAGCTGGCAACGTCGGAGGTAGGTGCCAGAGTTGTCTCAGCATTACCCAACTTGACCAATCCCGTTGTGAAATTGATCAGCAGAGTTTCTAGGCGACTCAAAAAATCTGACAACATAGCATGGATGTTTGAAGCTTGTATTTCCGATTTCAAAAGTCGGGTAAATTAGTCCGGTGATCTGTAGCTGATGTCCCGTCATTGAGCTTATTTTTGGTGCTCCGTTGCCGGACAAGGCTAAATGGGTACAACCGCTAAAATGTCGTTGGTAGGCATGGTCCGTCTACAAAGTAGTGGACGCGCAAGTGTCAATCAGAGCCGGTACGGCGATACCATCGATTACAGCCATAATTATCAATGATTGGTAGGTTTCTAACGCTAAGGCTCGGCCGTTGGCGACGTGGAAGTCTCGTTGCGAGAATTGTGATACAATCATGAAAAGTAGTACAAGTTTTGCCATGAGCTTAAGGTAGTAGCCGATAACAGGTGTCCACTTAGTAGCGTAAACCACAACACTGATGACAAACGTAATGAGCATGAATGTTTGACTGTTTTTCGTCGATGTTGGTTTCGTCTGCGAGGACTTCTGTTTCTCGTCCGAGGCTCTAATGCAATACTGTCGGACTGACTACTATCGCGATTAACTTCTTCGGAATGTGGTGTGGTCTCAGCAAACTGTGTTTCTTGGTACCCACTATTGCTCCGACTTCGACCTTTGAAACGTACTATTGGCAATTCCTGGGACGTTCGTCGATTGTTGTGTCGAGTCTAGTCGTTACTTGGTCGTTTCTTCTGGCAGCAAAGACACGTTAGCACCACGCATATCAGAGCGATCACTATGCTGACACAAACATATAAAAATCCAAAATGCATTTTACCGCTAAGACCCAGACCAAAAAAATCTAGTTCAGATTCGACAGCTTTCTGGGTCTCATTTCCGGCCGCGTAGTGATGCTGCTTGAAAGAGTCCAAATCGGCCCAGTCAAGTGGGGATTCCAACAAAAACACTGGTCGGTAAGGGTTAAATTCTGCCTGACACCACATTTATTGTTTGAGTTTGTCGCAGCGTATTCGTCACTATTTGATAGCCGACCGTGATAATGGTGTAGTCACGATGTGGTATCTACAGAACACCATGCTTCGGAACTGGAATTCTTGAACCTGCAGTGCGATGCGGTATGTTACTGACATTGCTCACGACTACCTTTAGCTCACTTGTTTTATTCAGAAGCCCGGTAGTAGTAACCATAACAACAGTTTCGTTATTATATTTACGTACATCCTTCTGAGGGCAGTAGAACAGTTTGTCCATATTGGTGGAATTGCTTAAGCAGTGAGCCAGTGAGTTGTGCCAAGGTATCATAGCGTCTGGTGAACACAACCACAGTCAGGATGTTTTCCGACATCGTTGCTCCTCGGTCCGAGTATACAGGTAATTTTGACTGGAAGGGTTCCTAGACACGGTCAATAAATGTGGCACCCGTAGTCGGAGCGTCACATGATTATTATTTGGTGCTGGTTGCCTATCGATCAAACCTGTGTGCACTCCATACCAGGGACTCACGTCTTCTATTCATATTATTGGAACTTCTAACAGGAAAGCAAAAGTCAGCGATTTAAGATAAACTCGGACGGAATATACTGTTGCCAACTAGTATGCTAACGACGGCCCTTTCAAAATCAAACTTTCGGCAAAATATGGCGCAAACTGCAGCAAGTTTTTCAGTTTAGCAACATTCATCATCGACGGAGACAACCGACCCGTAGTAGCCGCTTAAACCACAGAGTTTATTATATCAAGCAGAGCAGACTGAACCATGTGGAACGCTAATGCTTCTGGTAGCTCCATGTTCCGTTTGGTGAAGGTACAGTCCATCAAATTCAAGGTCGAAGGCAAACTTTCAACGGAGTGGTGGAGCATTGTATACAACTTATGCTGAGCCACGAGGGTCTCCTGAAGTGCCTGAGTTCGCAAACGGCTTTGGTACTGAAGCAGATAGACGGAATCATATAACGCACTGACTTCTCCGCCAAGCTTACCAAGATAGATGCTATTGGCTATGCCGAGTCCAACACCTCCGAGTCCCAGAGTTCCTGCAGCCAATACTCCTAGTTGTTGTCGTTCTCTTGTGGGTGGCAACTGGTTTAGGTCTGGCGTTCGGCCACAAATGCCCCCAAGAAGGTCCGAATAATAGGCAGTATCTAGCAAACCAGTGTACGATTCTGCTGTTGACTGCATCCCTTCTTTGAGGCGCCAGTACACTGGATGCCACGGTTCAACCACGGAGCAGAGTGATACAACAGGTGGTCGTGGGGTTCTTGGGCTCTGGCTCTAGTGACGGCCTCCTCGAATGTTGAGGGTGGCTGGGGGGAGGTCACAAACTGATACAACCGCGGCAGCAAGCCGTGTAAAAAGTGTTTTCTCAAAAGTATGTCTTGCGCCGTGGCATTCACATCGCCGAACACGTCCTGGACCAGCCGTTGTACTTCAGAGGCATAGTCCGTGACGGGTTCAGCTTCACTCTGCCTTCGAGTCATTAGCAGATTAGCTTCTAAATCTGCGGTAAAGTTTGACGAAAATTGTCTGCGCAAGGCAGCCACTAGCCTATTATACTCGGTCTTATCAGCTGCTGAGAGACCATTATACACAATTTCAGCTGCCCCTTTAGGTATAAGGGCAAGATTGCTGCTTTTCTTTCCTCACTATTGACCCGGCTAGCTGCTACATATCGCTCAAAAGTACATAACCAGGAATCAAACCGTTCGCCCGGGCGGCTAGCAAAAGAGCCGGGTGACAGACCAAACCCCGAGCCCCTCTCGCTATGTGCTGTCGGATTAGGCTGATTTTTCATCTGATGTTCTAATGCTAATTTAGGACTTAAATATAAACTTAGGTCGCTTCAAACTCAGTGACTGAGAAACAGTTTACAAATAATAGGTGAAATCCTAATTTAAAATCAACTAGAATAGTCTACAATAATCTAGTCTACCTACACTAAACTGACAGGGACTGTTCAATCAACTTGGGATGTTATACAGAATTAATTTAGTATTCTCAAACTATTAAGATTTTTATCACTAGATTGCCGAAGTAGCCTGCTGATTAATTACAGATAACACTTAGACCACTCAAAATTGAGTTGTTATTTCACAGACAGCACTTAGTCATTCAACGGGCGATACAACAGTAAATAATTGTGTCAAAACACAAAATGATCGATTAACGTTAATCCGCCGAAAACTATAATAGACGGTTGCTAAAACACTGAATAATCGTGCTGAACCAGTAAGTAATCGATTAACGTTAATCTGCAGACAGCTATATTAGACGGTTGCTAAAACACTAAAAATACTGGTTGCTAAACCAGTAAGTAATCGATCAACTTCAAGTCAGTAAAGTATTACACAAATCAAATTCTAACAAACCACCGTCAACATTAACCAAAAAAATAGTGAACATGAACGCAAGCCCGAATATTTACCCATAAAACCTTAAATAATACGTCAAAAGCACAAGCAATAATATATCAGCAATAATAATAATAATATAAGGCTACGTTGTCGGTAGATGTAAAGGCAGGAACATGAAATGTCAACTGTCGCACTCCGCCGGAGCCAGAGAGAAAGCACACCGCCTGGTTGCCGAAAAATTCGAAACGTCAAGCAGATTGAACCGCCGTCGCTGTCAAATGTTAACCATCAGCAAGTTTTGGGTCAGATGAACCCTACTCGCAGCGCCACTTTGTAATAATAATAATAATCCACCATCATCTGAATCAAATGGGTTAAAACCCAGGCTAAGAACTCAAAGCTGGAGGGGAGCGGCCCCTCCCAGTTTCTTAGCCTGCGTTTTACCCAACTGCATTACTAAACCTACAAACTGCAATATGTGCCGCAAACTACACATGTGCCGCAAAGTACACATACTACCAACCAACTACATAAACGATTGACCACTAACTTAAACTACTGCGAACTAATCTTCAAATTACCAGTTTTGGTTTCCATTTCTCCAGACTGTTCTGGCAGTCAATAAATTAAAGAGCTATCTGCATTCATAGTCGGTCGCGAATTCCACTTTTCCAGAATTTTTTGTGCAAAGTTGGGGTGTCATTAAACTATTAATTTCGGTTAAACTCTGTGGCCTACGTTTGCCACTTTACACGTTAACTAGAACAAAAAAGGGAAATTGTGTATAATTTCAGTAGTTTTACTATTAATATAAATACAGCTTGTCAACTTTACACAAGTATATATGCCATATGTGTTCAACGCTATATATTAGTTTCGCTATATTAAAAAGAATATTAAAAGTACAGTGCATTTTAATATTAATATTGGGGTTTTTTAAAAAACTATTAATATAAATAGAGCTCTCGAAATATTTTTAATTTAATATTAATATAAATAACGTACCCAATTTATTTTAAATTTAATATTAACATAAATACAAGTGCCAGAATATTTTTAAAAAATATTAATGTAAATATAATTCACAAATTATTTTTAGTTTAATATTAATAAAATTTTTACTATTGAAAGTATTTTAAATAGCTACTTTTAATATTACTATTAATTGTTAAAATAACGGTACTCCGGAGTAACTTAATGAAATTCAATATGCCAAATAAAATTGTCCAATTTGTTGAACCTGTGATGTCAATGCAGTGACTGCAGTCAGTGACGCTATGGTTCGATCAATGATGCTGACTGCAGCATCATAGGCAGTTAATTTTGATCGGTGCTGTAATGTTAAACCACGAACTACGGGGATCTCGGAATTTAGGCCTGAAGGCGATGGACGCGAGGGCAAAAGTGACCGTGCGCCCGAGTCCAAATAGAACGTAGTCTAACGGCTGGAAACCGTCACAAGTTGCCTAGAACTCACTCAGGTTCGGGGCCCACGTATGGTATCTCCAAAATAGCTGCAAAACCCTACAAAAACACCCAACAACCGTCAGAAATGGAAAACAACGCAAAACTACAAGTTAATAAAATTTATTGGAGGCAAAAAATAACAAATAACAAAACAGAGAAAAACGAGTAAAAACATAACTCATTTCAGTCCCTAGGCTCAGGGGAAGCTATTACTAGTCTCAAACGGCGCTCGAGGCCCTAAATACCTATCTCCGTTTCAATGCGTCGGCGCCACCCCCCGTTTTCGTCGTCTTCACCAGCTCACACTGACTATGATCCAGTCACGCAATGGGACAATATATATTTTCGGCAATGCGCCGATTGGCCTAGAAATAGCTTCCCATTAAAAGTCTAAATATAACACATATAAAACTGCTGGAATTATTATATAAAATACTGAATTTGGGCTCTATAATGTAAATAACTTCACGTTTTAAACATACAAAATACGTATTCATGTTTTATGTTTTGAGTCATAAATTTACTACGCTGTGAGCCAAACAGCGAGCCAGAGAAACTGCAGGCAGCCTTTCTAGTAATTTCTGAACTCAAGGGCGCTGCACAGAGCGCTGCGAAGTCTCGAAAACTGCCAAATACAAGAACGAATAGATGCGTGTCTTGGCTTAATTCTGCGATTACGAAATGTGAATAGAAGTAAATTTTGAAGAAATATATGTCTGTACGAGTGCGAGAAAACCTGCCTAGACCAGGGGGTAACCCCCGGATTACAACAGGTGTCCCCTGCGCGGGCATGACGCCTCGGCGTGTCTAGCGCATGTCAACGGTTACCTTCTGGTTGAGGCACGTTTTCTTGCGCTCCCTACGCCCCAAATTCACCTACTGAAGAATTTTTATCCCACAATTTAGGCATATAATTTATAAATACGGATTTAACAATATTTTCTGAAAATACACAACTGCAGTTAGTTACGCAAACAAAGCAAGATGGCAAACGCCAATATATCGTTTAAATACTCGTGTTTCCACTCAGAATTTTGCGACTTTGTCGGACTAAACAAACGAAAATCATAACAAAAATCCCTCTCAGTAAGAAAACACTTTTCCAAATTTAAACTAGTCCTGCCCCCCTCCTGGAGGTCCCACTAGATTGAACTCCGGATCGAAACGGAGCAATCGACTCGACTGTTCGCTACCTCGACCGGTCCGCAAGTAACTGCTCGTGCAGTTAACCCGTTTCCTACCTAGTCACTCTACCTACGCATGCTCTACTTAAGGAATACAGTACGTACCTAACTAAATTTGGACTCAGACATTCCCTACATACACACTAAGGTTAGTAAACTTCAAGGACGTCCTCCTCTCTCTCACTGCCGGCTCTAACTCTAACTCAGCTGCTCGAAAACTCTCACGGACTTAACCTGTTGGTGGCGAGCTCGCGCCTGCTTTGTGTGACGTACGCCTTGTGCAATAGCACGTTGACAGACGCGATTTTCAGGATGTCGGCTGGTCACCCGTCGCGTACGCCACTCACCTAACGCAGCTAACACTCTCAAACCATCTCCACTACGGATTTTGCCACCGGTGGTCTTATACTCGTATTTAAAAACCCGTGCACATTGTGCCACATGTCAAAATTTCTACACTCTCAAAATTCATGTCTGTACGAGAGCGAGAAAACCTGCCTAGACCAAGGGGTAACTGCTGTATAAATAACCTTGACTAGGAACTCGTACAATATAAGCTAATACACATCACATCATTTTGTATACCATCGTTACGATACTAAATAAACCGTCTCGTGTTTATATCACAGATTGGCGCTGCGAGAAATTGTCGAACCTTGCACACCATTTTGAACTGAACTATGTCGATTGGGGCACCAGTCAAAGTGCCCCCGGATTTTCTAGAAGCACCCGGTGAGCCATCGCGTCCTTGGTCAGACTGGTTCGCTCTATTTCGAACCTATATCAGACGCGTCAACTCTACCCGAGCGGCTTCTCGTCAACTTACCGACATCGACAAAAACGATATGCTTTTCGAACTTCTCGGTCGCGAAGGTCAACGACTGATCCTTCATAACGGCACAAAGCCAATTGGCAAGGACTATTTCGCCCGTGACATAGAGCAGGCGACTTTCGATGAGTTTTGTGAACTATGCAACAAAGTTTTTGAAAAACCAATAAACGTTTTTCGCGCACGCATGGAGTTACGAAGTCGCACCAAAAACCCAAACGAAACTTTTTCCGAGTATCTTGTGGCATTACGAGAGATAGCGGCCCAAGCAAAATACGGTGATTACGAAGACACTCAACTTTGTGAACAACTTGTTTGGGGGTGTGGCGACAAAAGTTTGATGCAAAAAATTATGTCACTGCCAGAGAAAGACCAGCTAAACTTAAATACTGTTTTTAATATATTCTGCAACCAAGAAGCATCTATGCGTGACGCTACTGCGTTAGAAAAGCAAAGCGTGTCTGCAGTTGCCTATTCTAACAAATCACAACATGCTCAACAACCAAAATTTCCAAAAAACAGCTGGAAATTATCGGGCCAATGCACAAATTGTGGAAAACAAGGCCACAGCAAAGGCCCTAACTGCCCAGCCTTTAAAACTCGCTGCCGCATATGTAACAAGTGGGGTCATTTCCATTTCGTATGTCGTAGTTCGAAAACCACATCCGGAAATGTTCAAACTGTCAGCGTAGCCTCGCATGACTCCTACAGACTGAATAACACGTACCATGAGGCAGAGCAACCGATCCAGTCGACACCATTATCGGATGCTGAACAAACTCAATTTGTTGAGTACCCTACGTCAAATTTAATTGAGACGGCTCAGCAGACATTCAAAATAGACAGTAATATTTCCCATAAGCTGCCTACACGCCCCCTGCCTAAGTTTCAAGCCAATATTGGTTTGTGCACCAAAACCAGTATTTTAAGCTGGAAAGCAGACGTTGATTCCCAGTCGGATATTTCTACGTTTCCGCTTTGGGCCTACGAACACTATTTTAAAGATTTCCCACTGACCGAACCACCATCGAACGTCTTAGCTTTTACACGAACCATCATCCCGATAGTCGGAATTTTCACAGTCATAGGATGGTATAAAGGTATCAAATCTCGGATAACATTTTATGTGGTTGAAAATGGACTCCGCAGCATATTCGGAAAATATGTCATAGAAGATTTCAAATTATGGTCCGACCCGGACATATATTTACCTGGTTTGCCAAAACTGTCTAACAACACAACTTCAAAGTGTTTAGCAATCGAATTTTCAAATATACTAGCAGCGTACCCGAACTTATCCGCAGACGGTATGCCAGAATACCCTGACTTCGAACACACGATAGTTGTCAGTCAAGACTATAAACCGTTTGCAACAAAGCTACGTACAGTACCGCTAGCTAGACGTGAAAAGACAGAGGAGGAAGTTAGAAAAATGGAAAAACTAGGAATTTGGGAGACTTGTGAACGCTCCAACTGGGCGCATGGAATGGTTGTGGTCGGTAAACCAAACGGCGATGTCAGGGTGACGACGGACCTGACTCACTTAAACAAGTACGTCATCCCAGACCGTTACCCGCTACCGAACATACACGACTTGTTTTTGGAACTTCAAGGTGCGAAAATATTTACCAAACTCGACCTATCAAAGGCTTATTTTAGTATTCGTCTAGCACCGGTATCTCGACCATCTGCACGCAAAGGAGAAACACCCTGGACTGGACCGCTCACTGTGGAAAAAACACTCGGCAAATATACATATCTACTTAGTGATGGACAAAAATGGGATACTCGAAACCTAAAACGATTCCGTGGCAACTAACTTACGTGGGGAAAAGTGCTGTATAAATAACCTTGACTAGGAACTCGTACAATATAAGCTAATACACATCACATCATTTTGTATACCATCGTTACGATACTAAATAAACCGTCTCGTGTTTATATCACAGTAACCCCCGGATTACAGCAGTAAGAAATCACTCTGCAGAAATAAGAATTAATAAACTCGAAATAAGTTTTTGTTATTTTATAAATGACAAATTTTATTTCTGAAATAAGAAGTTGAATTTATCTTAACCTTAATAGTAAGATATAAGAAATTAGCCAATCAGAGGCGTTTGCTAGAGTGCAAAAACCTACGCCACACATTTCTTTCAGCAGATTGGTTAATTCAAAGAATGACAGCTGCGGGAGTACGTACATTTTCACTGTCCTACGTACATGTTTTAGTATGTTGGTCAACGTTTCGTGTGAATTTATATATATTTTATGCATAGAATAGGTCAGTTTTGGTACATTTTTTATCATTCAGATATTTGTGCAATTTTTTTAAGAATTTCGGCTGACCGTCTCATCCTTTTTTCTTCCGTGCTCTGTGTTCAATATTTAAAATTGTTTCGGAATTCTTCCCAGCTTGTATTTAACACTAACTTTTAAAAAAAGTAACAGGATTTGCTTAAGTTGAAGCAAAAGAGTGCAGACCAGTCCTAAAAATTGAATTTCCGCTGAAATTTTACCTTATCCAATTAAATACCAGCTAGAAACTTGATTGGTGGGGCTTATTTTTCCTGTTGCGCCACAGCGCATAATTTACTTTATACTTGGTTTGCATATGATTTGCAGAATCTGTGTATGCATACACTTGCTTGACAGAATGCCTATTTTGAGTGTTGTGTGTGCGTGTTTGATCATTGCCTGTCTGATATTATGGTGTTTGTCAAGTGTTAATATGCTCCTGTCAGTTGTTATTCCAGTGCTAAATTACACTGAAAGAAAGGAAGGTCAGTCAAACACAGTCTACGAGCATTCTCATGCCATCCAAACTGATAAGTAATCGAAAGCTTCAAAAAAAAGAGACGGAATTGAACCCTCAGCCTTCACATTAATAGTTGAACACTCTAACTTCTCACCAAGCTGAATGATGATGTTTGATTTTATTGGGATAGTGCACTAGTGTAGGAGAATCATGCTTTCAGCAATCATCAGTTATCAAACATTGTTAACACACACGGGTTCGGTCTACAAGAATTCAGAAAATATTGTTTAACTGAATGATTGTATGTACATACGTAAATCAAACTGAAACATGAAAATCTCGTATCACGCTTGTACTATCAACCAACAATCGTCACAGACTTTAAAGCATAAGTTTGACAAGCCGAAATAGCTCAGTCGGGGGAGCGCCAGACTAAAGATCTGGAGATACCTGGTTCGATCACAGGTTTCGGTAATTTTTTTCAAATTATCGGCTTTAATTTTGCAATTGTTTATGTTTTTAGTAAATTTTACTAGTTTGACCTTTTAATCAGTAAATGCATCTAATCAATTTTAACGTTTTATTTATATAACGCTAATCTGAGTGTAGCTTCTGAACGCAAGGTTTTTTAAAAATTATTGGCTTTCTTTGCAATATAAACACTAGATATGTCTCTGTGCGAACTGTCAAACGAAACTCGGTAGTCAACAGGCGCAGTTATTGACTTTAAAATTAGAACTTCTTGATCAAATTTTTGTTTCAAAGACTGGAGTTTTCTATTTATTCTGGAAGGCTTTTGCCCCAGGACGTGCAGTCAAGGTGCATTTTACGCAGCAGTCTGGTGCTGGTTTCAAACTATTTGGCTAGTAATCTACCTACTAACGACAAAAATTTTTTTTGCAATGCTTAATTTGCACAAAATTTCTATTTAGATTAAACAAACAGGTTCTCAAACAAACTACTTCAAGCTTCTTCTGATCAAAAACATGGCCAATTTTGCCCAAAACGACACCAAGACCAACAAATTCGAGAACTGGATATCATAAGACTAAAAATTACAAAACCGCTAGAATCTGAGACTCCGCGTTCTGCTGTATCCTGCAGTTTTTAGTGTTATACATTTACCGACAAGAACTGGTAACACTACACGTGCAATGAAAATAATTAATTGTGATTCAGGCAGAGTGTCATACTCTGTTTGTCATACTAAAAATTTGGTTTTAGTTTGCAATTAATTTTTACTGCGCAACAGGCCTAACGTTGCCAAACGGTCATTCTTCTCACTCACTGGTTTACTTTGGCTGTAAACTTTTGCTTGTTTATTTCTGGACTGTGAACGCATACGGATTAATTTTTTATTTCTTAATTCTTATTTCAAATTCGTATTTCTTATTTCAGCCTATTATTTCTTTTAATTTCCTATTTCTTATTTCTTATTGCTGCGTAGTGGGAATGGGGCCTAAGTGCTTCTGTAAAAAACCTAAAGTCTGACCACAAATTAGTGAACCCTGAGACAAAACAGGGATTTTGATTTTGATTTTGAACCCTAAGTGTGATTTTTGTGACTACTCGCTGAGCTCTTGATGTTTGCAATTTGTTCTTTTCGTAATGAAATCGTGTTTTTCTGTCTATCTCGTTTAGATTTGCTTAAAGTTAATGATCGTTAAATTGACTAAAGTGCCGGTAACTATTTCCCGCCGATACGTCAATATAAGTTTTGAATAAGATACTGCAAGTTTCGTTGTGTCCACCGCATGGCGGCAGGAATAAATTAAAATGTGAATGAGATGCAGCTGATAGCATGGATTGCAATTGCAAGGCCAATTGGTCTGGTTGTCAACAAACATGCTTGTTTACTTCACTTTCATTAAACGGCAATCGTTTTGCATTTGTTGTTTTCAAAATTTTGAAAGCTAAAATTAGCAACAAATATTTGCATTTCTGGCGCCTGCAAATGCAGGTTATACATTGTTATCATTGTTTACTGATGGTGGTTTTTTGGTTGGTAAAAATTTAAGCGTTTTTTGCCCCATTTTTGAAATATTGATATTTGTACTGATGTCTTCGTAGATCATTTTAGCATTAATTAATCTTGCTAAATTATATAATAATAAGTAACTTTTATCGCATGCACACATATTGCAGAGTTGCGCTTACGAGTCGCACAAATGAAGTAGTTTCAGTATATTTTGTCTTGTAGATTTCACGCATGCTGGAAACCTGTTTTTCAATTTTAAAACAACATAAGGCTAGAAATTCAAGTAATTAAATAAACTAATTCCATACATGATGTGACGTGACGTAATTTCTGTAGTCAAAAAAGCATGCATATAGCGCTATTTGCTATTTTGTTGTTATGTGGATTTTTTATTAATGTTAAAACTGCAGCTTTTTCAGCTAACATAATGTACGCAACACTTTTTAACAACCAACGTATTTGCAGCTTATTCGCAGACACGTATTTTTATACAACTTTGTTTTTAAATGTCGTTTGGGAAAAATGAATCAAGCTTGATGCAAAAAAACAAATGTTTTTGCAATGTTTTTTTATCAGAATGCAGCCGCAGTTCTATACCTCCTGGTTCTGTCCCTTTGCTCAGCGGGTATGGATCGCTCTTGTTGAGAAGAACATCAGTTTCGACTATATCGAGCAAGACCCCTACGACAAGAACTCTCAGTGGCTTGCTGTTAACCCCAGGGGTCTGGTACCCACTTTAGTCCATAACGGACAGTCTATTTATGAGTCTCAGGTATCTATACTATAGTTATTTTAATAGAACAAAAACGTTTTTCGCGGCGGCCTCAGCCGCCGCGTATATACTATGTTACAAATGGCTGACTACCACGTATCTACTCTCATAACGTAAATATACACTTATAACGTAAAGGTAACTGTAAATATCTACTCTCATAACGTTATATTGGGTAGGTCAGAAAAAGCATTGCATGTGTGGGTGTGTGTGCTCATGTCATACTGCATGGTTATCTAGGCTTCAGCGATTGCCTATACAGAACGCATATTAAAACGTATAAATCTGCTACTACGCAGGCCTGTCATTGTAACAGTGTTGTACGGAAACACAATTGCAACATTATTTGCGCGTCGGCACCAGGAAAATACGAACTTCACATGGCGTTGGCAACCAGCCTGGTTGTTGCCAATATCAGTGCTGTGTCCATTTAACATGATGAATTGATCCATGTTGTATGTACTACATGCGGTCACAAACATGATTTAACTTATAGTTTTGTCAGCTGCAGCTCAAATACAGGTTTGGCAAAATATCGACAAACTTTACAGGGCGTCAACTTTACAGGGCATCCGACTCAAATACAGGTGGCTGACCGATACTACAGCTGCAGTTGACACGCATTTTTGGCATGTCAGTGCATTATGTATATAATTTTAGAACCAGAATTGGGCGGAAAAATTAGTGATGAAAGGTCGCACGCGGCAGGCGGAGTGGAGTAGACAAATAAGAGAATATTAACACTAGCCTCGAGTTAGCTACATAAAAAACATTAAACTAAGCTAACGCCGCGTGATTTTTTGAATCGAAATTTGAATTTGTTTTTAATCATTAGTGCAAACATTGTTGGCTAGAAAATGAGACTGAGCTGAGTGTAGTCGCTCTTGCTAAAAAATGTTAAAATTAAAATTAGTTTGGTGCCGCGTTTTATATTCGACGAATATCCTCGGCAGTACAAGCATGTCGCAACGAAATCTATCAAAATTGATTGAACCCTACTCGCAAAACGTGCTTGTTCTTATTAATAATCATTCTCCAGCATATCAGTTATTGAAATTAATGTAAGTGTGAATGAAAACGTCTAAATGTGTCCCTTAATTATTGATGTATGTAGATGAAGTGATTTTTCAGTTTGAACTGGTGTAAATTCATCACAACAAAATAAAGCTCATGCCGTTATGCAGGCATTAACACACTGTTATAGAATAGCAATTATATATATTATATTTAACAAATAAAACCCATAAATTGTAACGCCTTCGCAAGCATGCACATAAATATGTGATGAAGGATTTACTTACTGTAGTTTTCGTATTTTTGGCGAAAGCATGGGTTAATTTGTTCTGATATTTGAGTTTAACTTACCGTCCCAATTCAAAAGTGACAACATGACTCGTTTAGCTGATTGCTCTAGGTTGATCTGACAATATGTGCTCATGGACTCAGACAGATTATTATCAAGAGTACACATGTATGTCGAGACACATAGTTTCCTTTTTTTGGTTATCAATATGTTCTCAGTAACGACCAAAATTACTTGCCTACAGACTCTCGAGTCAAATTGGGGTCGGAGTCACTTGACTACGGAGTCAATGCATATAAAACTATAGTACATACTTTGAGGCCGGGTTCACACTGGAATTGCACAAGCACAAGCACAAGCACAAGCACAAGCACAAGCACAAGCACAAGCACAAGCACAAGCACAAGCACAACGCTTGTTCAAAAATTTTATCTTTTGCACAAGCACAGCCAATCAGCGTAGAGATTTTTCAGCAGTCAGTTTTGGTGTTGGCATGAATGGCGCAAAATTAAACGCAGGGTGGTTGTTTTAGGGGGGAATCTTGTCTAAATGCATATTATATTAACTGAAGAATGCATTGCGTTCATTTTCTTTTTCTTTCTTTTAATTTTAGTTTCGTTTAATCTTTAAATTCGAAATTGCATTTTAGCATCATTTTTGTTCTTCCGTAAATTAGTACGAGAAAGTTTTAAAACTTTAGCCCAAAATTTTAGAACAAAAATGAAACTTCTGAACAGAAAAGACATTGTTGGGCTTCAACTTGATTGGCTGAGCTAGTGCTTGTGCAATTTCCAGTGTGAACGTCTACGCGTTGTGCTTGTGCTTGTGCCTGTGTTTGTGCTTGTGCCTGTGCTTGTGCTTGTGCTTGTGCAAGTGCCAGTGTGAATCCGGCCTGACTCCGGAATCAAGTGAATGCGACTCCACTTTGACTCCGGAATCTGTAGCAAGTAATTTTGGTCGTTACTGTATCTATGTTGGCTTCAGGTACTTTTGGAGTATATCGATGAAGTTTGGAGCGACACTGAGCCAAACTTTTTGCCGGGAAGCGCTTACGATCGCGCACACCAGCGAATCTGGGCTGACTATGTATCAAAAAAGATTGTGCCACCCTTCTATCAGTTGCTCATAAAAACTGGAGATGCTAGAGAGGAGGCTAGAAAAGTTGGTCATTGGCATAGATGCACATAGGGGGGAGGGGGAGGTAAGGTAGGACCCCCTCTCAGACAGCGTACCCTTCAACCCTCACTCCCCACCTGATGGCCAAAAAAGTACCCCAAAAATGCGTAAAAGATCGGAATATTGCAAAAAAACTTTTGGCTGCGGCCAAAAAAGTGCCCAGAAAATTAGTTGAATATCTAAAAATTGAAAAAAAAATCAGGCTGTTTCCGGAAAAAACCCAAACTTAGAGACCACTCCCCTTCCGCCAGGGGTCGGGCACCCGCACCTCGCCGATCCTCCCTTGCATCTCTGGTCTTGTTACCGCTTTCTATAATTTGCTTTAATGCAGTAACTCGGACAGTTTTCGTGTACGAGTCGCAAGCAAGCATCTGATGGTATATGTACTTGAATTGTAAGCTCTAATTTGCGAGCCGTGGCTATGTATGAATAACTTGAGAATCCTTCATTGAGCAGGGTAGAACACTTATCCTTTAAATTTAGTTTAGTCAACGACACTTTTAAGAAATGAAAAAAATAAGGTGGCGCTGCGGATACATGACTTTGGAAATCACTATTCAATAATTTTAAAAAATCAGAAACGGGCCTCCTTGCTTTTTACTAGTGTGTATATATACTTAAACGTGTACCCTAATTAAATTTTAATTAATTTAAATTAATAATTAAATTAAACTAAGTTGACACACAATGTTTTACTTTTGTTTTTGGTCTTTATAGAAAACAAGTGAAAGTTTGGTGAAAAATGTAATCATTTAATGTTGCAGCCTGCTGTTAACTAATTGGAACCACTTCCGCAAACTACGGCAGTACGGCAAGGCCTGTTGCTCGGCTTAAAATAATTACAAACTGTCATAGTGTAGACTTCAATATGTGTACGACGTGACGTGGTGAGAAGTTATATCTATCAACCTAAATGTAGCTACATATTTATGGTGTTAAGAAGTGATATATACGTATATACTTTGAATTTCTTCCTTAGGATTAGACCCGGCGGTACTAACATACCGGGACAACCCGTGGACAGATCCGGTAAGCTGGAACTCCATTTCTACACTCAAAAATCAACTTCATCTCAAAAAGCATTAGCTCTTGTACCAGAGATTGAGTTGATACTACAGTTTGATAATTAGCGTAGCAGGCTCGAGAAGCGATTCCAAAAATGCAACTCCATCCAATCGCTGTATAGCAACAGAAAAAAGATCCTTGGATCGTACAATGGTGCTATAGATCTTGTAGCACAGCACAGCACAGCTTAAGCTCACAAGAATGAGATAGGCACTTTGATCTGAACTTGGAAAGCTCCAGAAACGTTGATAAAAGATTGTGGCTCGCTTCCATATGACCTTTTGATAAAGCATTAGCTGAACAGGTTTTGTAACACAAAGTGTTGTACGGACTCAGTGTTTGCTGTATTGGCCAGCAGGAGAATTAACCGACACGATGGACGACACCGACACCGACACCGACACAATTAACCGAAGCCATGTAACAGACACGCGGTGTACGCACACAGACAAACACACAGTCTGTAGCACTAGCCAGCAGGAAACTTAAGACTGGGTAACACTTGAAACACAACAGTGGCCAGCAACAGGCAGTGACACGACGCATGATGCACATCAAGCACACAGTAAAACATACAGCCGCACACACATAGTGTACTTTGCACTACAGCAAACAAACCAAACTTAAATACCTGTGGCGCAACAGAAAAAACAACAAAAAAGTGTTAAAAACAAGGCTTTACCAATAAATTGAAAATGTTTTGCCATTTTTAGGCGCTATTAGACAATCTGGCTACACTGGTCTCTGCTATGGACGGTAGTGGTCCCTATTTTGCGGGATCTACACCAAGTTTGGTCGATTTGATGCTCATTCCATTTGCTTTGCGATTTCAATCAATTCTGGCACATTTTCGACATTTCTCGTTGCCTACTTCTGGTTGGTTTGCCATTTGTTTCTGCTGGTAATTTATCATAAAAACTAGTCCTCATTGAGGTGTGTTTTAGACAGGAAAAAAATCTTTGCAGTTGATTTTTGAAATTGAAAAAAAAAAAGAAAAAGAAAAACAAGAGACAAAAAAAAGAAAAAAACCAAAAAAAAAAAAAACAACACAAAACAAAACAACAAACAACAAAAAAAAAAGCTCGTAGATCTCACTGGCGCGCACAACTAACTACCTATCCCCTGTTCAAACGTGAGCGCGCCTCCCCCCTTCTTCGTGAAAATATCTGACTGACTTGAGCCAGTCACTCAAGAGTAGAATATTTGAAATGCGGCCAGCTTGAACTGAAATGCGGCCAGCTGAACAGGCTACGTCCCCCTTTCCGAAACAACATTCAGAATATGAAACAAATTAAAATAATAATTTTAAATATTAAATTTAGGCGCTATTATTAGCGTGAAAAGTATAATTTATAAAAGTATGCATAAAAGTCTATTCACATGACACGTCATTGCTCAAAACGTGTAAACCTACAATTTAGGTAATTAAATCGCTGGCAGCCTTTTATTGTCATAAAAACTGAAATAGAGGAAAAAGGGGAGCGCTTATTCATGCGCGAATGCCGCCAATTGGGAAGGTAAAATACGTAACACGACGAACTGTGACGCGGAAAGATGCATTTAAACGCGTTTAGACAATCACATCTCGCAAATCTACCCCGAGTACAACGGGTAGCCAGATACCGACAACAGACCCCCAAACAACCAAAAGCCGACCACGCGTTTTTAGACCAAATTCCACATTCCCCTTCCGCGGAAAAGCACCCGCAAGGGGAGCCCAGGACACACACCCCCCCTTTACGGAAAGATTGAATCAATGAATTTAATAGTTGTCTTTTTCACGTTAAAGAACTTGATTGAAACTACACTTATGCACATTATCTAGCTTAAATCTGTAACAAGCTAGTCAGCAGAGACTGTCAATGTAGTCAAATTTCGTGAATTTTTGCATTTTTCTTGTTTTGCTTGTAAAATTTACAGTGTAACTCCAACTAATTTCATTTTTTACACCAACATAGCCAATAACAGGGTAAATTTTAATGTCAAGTTTGGTGCATTTATAGAATGCAGAAAAGAAGTTACAGACCTTTAATTTTAAATTTTTTCGAATTTTGAAAAACATACGAATTTTTGAATCTAATTTTTTCGCAAAATAGGTTAAATTAATACAAATAAAAAAAATGACACATCAGAAATTGTCTAAAAAACATGTAAAATCACGCATGAAAATATTGCAACATCAAGACTTGAGATTTAGTCCACGGAAGTACATTTTCAGATTTCTGTGAATGAATTTGATGTAACGCTAAATTTAAGCAAACAAAACTTTTGAAATTTTAGTAGAAAGTAGACACATACGTGCGCCAATTTATCCCAAATGAGACGTAATCTCAAAAAGCGAAAAGCGGAAGGATGAGTTTTGGCATCTAAGTTGAAGGTTTTTGACATATCCGTGTCATTTTTTCTTTATTCAATAAACGACCGTTTTGACTAGCTACTACTTTGGCTTAGCTAAACATAAAATTTACGAAAAATAGTCGTAACAGGCTGAAAAATATTTTCTGTGAAAATAAAAAATGATTGTTTCAAGCTATTTTAGCAAGCATACTAAATAAATAATAAATAATAAATAATAAATTATAGTTTCCTAACTTAATATGCGTACTATAAATTATTGATTGAAAATTAATCGTAATTTGTCAAGTGTTACTTCTGCAAAACTGTCGAAAACGTTACTACCACCTTAAGTAAGTGCAAACTAATTCTAGAATTATGCTTATGTGCAGTCATAACCCAAGTAAGGGGCATAAATTCACGTTTACAAGTGCCTTTTAGGCTCAATTCGTACTTACATCCGTATGGCCGTTCAGCCGGTACATCATGTCGTGGTCAGCAGTTGAATGTTTTACCTAGCAATTCTGATCATATTTAATTTATATGATCCTATTAGTGGTACGGTCGTAATTGGGAAAGCAATGTAGCAGTAGTAGTAGTAGCAGCAGTAGCATTGAAAGCCCTTGCAGCAGTCCTAAAAACCATGGGTTTGTTTCAGAGAACGGAAAAGTGTGGCAGCGTTACTGGCTGTGGTTTGAGGACATGAGCAGTCGAGCCAGCGTTCGACAAACCCAGCCGGATCTCGAAAGATTACAGCAAAAGTACGAACGCTATGTGGATGGTACGGCACAGTCTGAGGTGGCTGAGGCCATTCGAAAGGGCACCACACTGCCCTGAACATTTAAGCCCGGTTCATACTTGTCCTTGTCCTTATCTTTATCGTTTTGTCCCAAAGCGATCTCCGAAACTGCATGGCCAAATATGCCAATTTTTTTGCATGACGATAGCTAAGGTCGCTATTAGACCGTATAATAATTAGTTCACACACTTGTCATTATTTCACAGCAGCTGACAGAAATTTGTCCTTGTCCCTTTGTTGTAGTTCCGGGGGTACTCCCTGGTCTAGGCAGGTTTTGTCGCACTCATACAGACACATACATCTTCAAAATTCATTTCTATTCACATTTGATAAACGCACATTTAAGCCAAAACACGCGTTTATTCATTTTTCCTGCCGCCGCCTCAGCGGCGGCAGGTCTTTATACTGCTTTTTGGCATAAGCTAGCCACGAAGCAGTTAGCATGATTTGCGTGTTCAATTTTTTGTTTGTCGGGGGCTTATTTTTAAAAATTGCTAACAATTGTATGAAAACAGTAGTACACATTTTGTAAATATTAATTTAATTATTGTATAAGTTATGTATATATTGCTGCAAATGCAATTTTCATATTTAGTAATTTATTAGGTTGGGTTTTGAAGTTTTAAGTTATGATGCCCACTTGGCCATAATTTCGATGTGGTGCGGCGGTGTTGTCATTTTTTTAACAAAACATTTCCAGTATCTAATCCAAAACATAAATTTCTGGCTTAAATTTCAAGAAGGGGCGACATGATGTCTGGCATAAAATCACCAATGAATTAAGTGGTTTTGTGAAATAATTATTTCTAATGAGATGAATTATTAACTAATGAATGAAGTAATACTAAAAAATCGAGTGATCGCTGCCAATGATTGCCAATGATACATGCATATTATATATACACGTCGCAAATTTTCATTTTTGACAACATCTTGGAATTCAAAACCTATATAATTAATGTAATATAGTTGTCCTTGTGCGGCTTTGGGCGGGGGAGAGCATTCGCCGAGTTGAGATTTCGAAACATTTTTGAAAAATACTATCAAGTATTCGAGAATATTGCGCGGCAGGGACAAACTTAGTGTAAGTACTGACTGGTAATAGCTGAAAATTGCTAAAAAATTTGCATGAAACTGCTGCTTGTTACATTTGGCAGTTTTCGAGACTTCGCTGCGCTCGGTGTAGCGGCCTTGAGTTCAGAAATTACTATGAAGGCGGCCAGCAGTTTCTATAGCTCGCTGTTTGGCTCACAGCGTAGTAAATTTGTAACTCAAAACATAAAACATGAATACATATTTTGTATTTAAAACATGAAGTTAGCCCAAATTAACATTATAGAGCCAAAATTCAGTAGTTTATATAATAATTTCCATAGTTTTATATATTTTGTATTTAGATTTTTAATGGGAAGCTATTAGGCCAATCGGCGAGTTGCCGAAATTATATAACGTCCTATTGTGTGACTGGCTCATAGTCAAAGTGAGCTGGTGAAGACGACAAAAACGGGGGTGGCGCTTACGCATTGAAACGGGGATAGGTATTTAGGGCCTCGTGCGCCGACTGAGTCTATGAATAGCTTCCCTTGAGCCTAGGGACTAAAATGAGTTAGGTTTTTACTAGTTTTCCTCTGTTTTGTTATTTTGTTATTTTTGGCCTCCAATAAATTTTATTAATTTAAAGGTTTTTGTGTTGTCTCTAATTTTGACGGTTGTTGGGTGTTTTTGTAGGGCTTTGCAGCTATTTTGGAGATTCCAAGCGTGGGCCCCGAACCTGAGTGAGGGCCGGAATCTGAGCTTTAGGTGACTTGTGACGGTTTCCAGCCGTTAAATCACGTTCTACTTGGGCTCGGGCGCACGGTCACTTTTGCCCTCGTTTCCCTCGCCTTCAGGCCTAAATTCCAAGAGCCCCGTAGTTTGTGGTTTAACACCTGTCCCCATGTTTTCAAGGTCAAGTATAATATAAAATTTAGATTTCGCTTTGCTTTAGAAGTGCTCTTTAAGCCCGGTTCATACTCAGGGGTGGACGCGTGTCGAAATTTTCGACCCGCGACCCAACCCAACCTGCAGCTCGACACTCGTGGGGAACCCGCGACCCAACTCGCGCCGTAAAACCCGACCCGCGACCCATTTTGACCCACCACTCTGTAACAATAAAGTACATTATACAGGGGCGTGTAACAAGGATTTTGAGAAAGGGGGTCGCACCTTTGTCCACTTTTTGCTCACTTGTTTAAACCCACTATTTTCGGGGTTTGAGGGCCTCAGCCCCCAGAACCCAATTATTTTTTTGCACTTATATAGTGGCGAAGTGGCTTACATAACAAAATGTAAATTTGGTCAAAAAATTGGATCCTTTTTTCAATTTTTGGACAAATTTGGTCAACTGGGAACGTAATCAAAAAGTTTTCAAGACTGGAAAATTAAAAACAACAACAACAACATAATGTATTCTAGTAGACATGCACATATAGGCTTTCATGAAAGTCAATCACAAGGAATAGTAAGTAAGCCAGAGTTTACAGGGGTCTGGGGGCGGCAGCCCCCTGAAAAATATTAGAATATTTTAATTTTTAGACCAAATTTTGTCAGTTGGAGACGTATGAGAAATTTTTTTTTGGCCGGGCTATAAAAACCGAGGGTGCACCCTTGTCGACAAGTTTTTCAGGTTCCAGTTTTCGAGGGTCGGAAAAATTTTTTTCGACCCGCAGCTGGGAAGTAGGTACGCGCGTGTGGACCCACGGCTCAAATTTTTCGACCCAACCCAACCCAACCCGCGCGTACCCGCGGGTACCCAGGACCCGCGTCCACCCCTGTTCATACTTGTCCTTAAGGACACATTTTGGTCAGCTGCTCTCAGGAACTGACACAAGAGAGTTGACTAATTTTCTGCATACAATCTACAAGTGACCCACAGTTTATCTATGCAAAAAGTTGGCTCAGTTGACCAGGCAGTTTCCCGTTGTGCCACAGCACAACAGGTCTTTAATTTTGATTTTGTAACAATACATTGGCCTCCTTGAGTTTGAATGCCAGTGCGCATGTTTAGTTCACGCATGCCGAAAGTACGCGTCTGCCTGCAGCAAACTTTTGCAGCAGTATTTGCTAGCACAGTTATTGTGTGCATTTGTTTAGCTCATGTTTCTGTGTAAGACAACTGCTGTCATTTTACTACTGTCTGCAATTTGTTTTTT
The DNA here is from genome assembly GCA_030248245.1 of Trissonchulus sp. WLG1_4. Taxonomy (NCBI): domain Eukaryota; kingdom Metazoa; phylum Nematoda; class Enoplea; order Enoplida; family Ironidae; genus Trissonchulus; species Trissonchulus sp. WLG1_4. Next base: position 36,753 of record JASANF010011248.1, read on the forward strand.
GATCGATTACTAACGTCCATAGAAATGAACATACAAATAATATTGGCTTGCAATGTTTCGCTGCACAAAACCAAAACAAGTTTTGGCCAGTACCTCGCGATGTAGCTGCTTTGGCTTTCATACAAGTTTTGTCGACTGTATAGTTAGAAATTGTAGTCATAAACCGCATGGTAGCATCAATTTTTCCTAAATAAAAACTTGTGATGTAGATTTGACCAACAGATGCCAATTTATGTGAAACCTGCTTATCACAATACACAATCACATTAACCGGTTAGCTGTATTGCAAGTTGCAAACGTTCTTATATACTTTTGCATAAACCTATTAATCTTCGAA